>JAQBSW010006456.1:0-48423 GCA_029291075.1 Eudiplozoon nipponicum | reverse complement strand
ACTCGTGAAAAGAGCACGATCAAGAAGTTTTGGCCTATAAACTTGAGTCCAAAAGACCAAGAAAGATTCCAAAAGGCCAAGGAAATGTTAAGTGACATAACCACATTAGCACCTGTAGATCGAGAGAAACCTTTCGAGCTAATCACAGATGCCTCCGATGTTGCAATAGGGGCAGTGCTACAGCAAAGTTATCAGGACATAGTAAAACAGATTGGGTTTTATAGCCGTAAGCTTAATGATCGAGAGAAACATTATGATACGTTTGGCAAAGAGCTTCTAGCAGTGTATGCCGCAGTGCAACACTTCGAGCATTACTTAGACGGTCATAAGTTTAAGTTTTTGACCGATCATAAGCCCTTGATCAGCATACTTGGTAAAACAGCTAGGCTTAATTACTCTCGTAGAGTAAATTCCCAAATAACACGGTTAGCAGAGTTCGATTTCACTGTGTCTCATATTGCTGGTAAGGAGAATGTGGTAGCCGATGCACTTAGCCGACCGAATGAAGCTGATGTCGAGCTGATATTTCAAGGTCCATTGAAGAATTTAGATAATTCGATGCATGATTTAGTTAGTCAAATCGAGGAAGCGCAAGGATCGGATCCCTTTACATTAGTTTTGTCCAAAAGGCCAGGATATGTTCGTAAGCTCATAAGTGGCAAGTGGTTGTTATGCGAAACGTCCAGAAGTCAACCACGACCATATGTGCCGTTGGAGTTACGGGCCAAGATTATCCAAGTGTTACATGACATGGGACATCCATCCATTAAAGCCACCATCCGATTGATCAACGACAGATACGTATGGCCGCACATGTCTAAAGACATACGGGTATGGGTAAGAGCCTGTGCCAAGTGTCAAACGTGTAAGGTGTGGAGACATACCAGAACCGAGATAAAGAATATTGGGATACCAATTGGACGGTTCAGACACGTACACATAGACATTGTCGAGATGCCTGAAGTTAATGGGAACAAATACTTGCTGACTATGGTAGATAGATTTAGTCGTCAATTTGAAGTGGCGATTTTAAAAGACATGACAGCGCAAGAAGTCTTGTTCGCGTTTCTACATAATTGGATATCGCGTTATGGTGTTCCGGAAAAGGTCACTAGTGATCGCGGTAGTCAATTTATGTCCGAGCTTTTCGTAAGATCCCTCAACATCATGGGAACCACTGTAATACATACTAGCGCGTATAACCCACGAGCGAATGGGATGGTAGAAAGGCTACATCGTGAACTGAAAGCTGCATTAAGGTGTACTAGTGGAACAAGCTGGATACACGATCTTCCTATAGTACTACTCGCCATGCGCAACAGATATAGGGCACAATTAGGTACTTCAATAGCAGAACTGGTTTATGGAGAACCATTAAGGTTGCCTGGAGATCTTCTAATAGAAACTCCAAGTAGTCTTGATTAGGCTTCTAGTTCAGTAGATTGGTTCGTAGGAGCACTTAGAGATAAGAGGTGTCGTTTAGCTCCGACCAAGACTAGAGAAGCAAAAAGCAAATGCTATGTGTCTTCTGATCTAAAATCAGCTTTGCATATGTATATAACTAATGAAAATAGGAAGAACTGCCTGACACCATTTTATAAAGGACCATACAAGGTCAAGAGGATGACTGACAAGTATGTCATCATTATACACAAGCAATTATTCTTTCACAAATGTCTGAATTGTGCTTAATACACGTAACCGATTGAAAAAAAATGATGATTTAAATGAAGTCACTGGTTAAAGTTGTCACTGATGATAAATAGATTAAAATCGTGTAAAAACTTCAAGTAAAAAAACTTCACAAATAATTAATCCACTGTTTGTTATGGTTTTAAATTATTTAATGATAATAATTCATTGTACTCTGAAATTAGACTACATATAATAAGATGCGAACAGTAAATCAATTGTATAAACTGCGAATAATCCAACTGAGCGAAATAAATCCACTGTGACACAATAATCCACCGCATGTTCCATGCGAATCGCGTGCGGTTGTGTATATTTAATAATCAACCCTATTAATTACAAATAAAATTGCAGTTCAAAAAATCTCAATTATAAATGCTTGAAATTAACAGAGATTGTTTGATTTATGCTTTGATGTGGGTTATTGTTCCAGTAATTTTCTTTTTTCATAATATTTCGATCTACATTACCGTAGATCTTCATCAGATGCATTTCACGAAACAAATGAAGCAAGTGTGAAATGCATCTGATGAAGATCTACGGTAATGTAGATCGAAATATTATGAAAAAAAGAAAATTACTGGAACAATGAAAGCTGCGTTAGTCAAAACGCAGATCAGGTAATTTCATTTAATTCAGTATCGCAACAACGCCATTCCTTCAACTAACAGAGATTGTTTGTAAAATCACAGTTAAGAGAAATTCAGTGTAAAACAGAGTTAGTTAATTTGGCATCGTTGGGTTATAACGCGGAGCCGCGTGTTACAATATCATTAATTTTTAATTGCAGAGATTTATTTCTTTTTTCGGACAATACTGAAAATATACTGTTTTGGCGTAGATAATCTCCCAATTGGGCATAGTAGATTAAAGTGCTCCGTTGGTGGTTAGGATTATATGATACTTGTTTATTATGATAATTATGTTTTACGTTTATCCCATAAATCTCTGGATGGGGAACTAATTAAATGTTGGAAATCATTTGCTCTGACTTGTTATTTAATTGAAATCACTAGGTTTCACCATTATCATTTTTAATTTCACAAATGAGTTTTACTAGTTGCGATGGTGTGATATTGTCGGGCTAGATAAACCAAGTTGTCGTATATAGGGACATGTAAAAGTAACTGAATGTTGTTTGCGTTTGTCGCTAGGCAACATTGTCACGTCTACTGCGGAATCTGGTGCTCTAACCATTTGAGCCACCCTTCCGCAGACTACACACATAGCGGCTCAGTGGTTAGAGCACCAGATTCCAAAGCAGACATGCCCCGGTTGGAGCAATGTCTGCAACAGATTCTGGCCAGCACGTGATGAGTTCTCAATAAGGAAAAATCCTATCTACTGAATGAATTGTGTTTTCTACACTATATTCGATTCCTCCTAACTGACAAATAATGTAGGCCAATATCCTCCATTCGTCAGTACATTACAACTAATTTGATTACATTTGTGAATATCCGTTAATCAGCTTATTTTAATATCACAGATGCACCAAATTTTTTAAAATACAAAATGTTAATTTGCCATCTCGCAAAATTTTATTTATAAATGTGCAGGTTTCGGAAATAGACACTTAAGCCAGAATAACTGAGACGTGCATCGATATTGTTAAGTGATCCTCCTAGTATTTTGATTTAATATTCATCATTTTGAATGCTAACATCACACAATCGGTCACTGCTAGCTGCTTTTGGTTGCACAAGTTATGCGGTAAAGCAGTCGTAATGAATGAATTCTAAATGTTGTGTATTAGATGACTCCTGCTCTTTCACTGTAAATTCCGCATCAATTTCGACCAAAAGTTCAAAATATCACCTTCAAAATCTCCCAATAATTTCCATGCATTTAAAGAGTGCGCTTAAAGCCGTAAATTTCAGCTTATCGATTGTCGGTTTCCTAAATTATTGGAAAACATGGTTATGCTCAAATTATTAATGATAATAATATTAGAACTGTATTAAAATACTAAATCCGCCTTAAAATATATATGATCGAAGAATTCAGAAATGCTATTTGGTTCATTTTTCCCTTTAGCAAGATCACAGTTAAAATGTAACACGCGGCTCCGCGTTACAACCCAACGATGTTCAATTTTGACAAATATAGTGCTCTTTAAGGTCAAATAATCTAACTCTGTTTTTACACAATATTTCTCTTAACTGTGATTTTAGAAACAATCTCTGTTAGTTTCAAGTAGTTTTAATTGAGATTTCTTGAACTGCAATTTTAATTGCAATTAATAGGGTTTTGTTTAATAAATAAAAGGCGCTCGCGCGCAATACGCAATTAACATGCGGTGGATTTATTTGTCTCTGTGTTAGTTTAGTTGACTTAACCATTTGTTATACAACTGTTAACAGTTCAGTCATGATTCCACTAATAATGACATCAGGTGTTTCTCAATCTTTTATCCGAAACTCTATAGTTCAATGGATTTTTGTATTTTATCATTCAAAACCTAGCAAACAGTGGAATTATTATTTGTGGTGCTTTTTATGACGGTTTTTACACGATTTCTATCCATCAATTATCAGTGACAATATTTGTTGTGTTTCTTCTCATAAATTATTAGTGACTTTAAACTAAATTGCTAATAAGTCCGGATTTATGTCATCGTACTCTTTCAATTATTTACATGTATTCATCGCGATTCAGACGTTTGTGATCCTGATAATTACTTGTGTATAAGACATTCAATTGTGTGGACAATATATCATTTGTTGTTGTCTAGACCGCGGTCCATTTTGTTTATCTGTAAATTCATTCATGCTTAGCTACACCACTTGCAATAAACGACTAAAAATGGATGAGTTTTCTTACTTCACCCTTCGGAAAACATCAGGGACTGATCAAGAAACGGGTAGGAATAACGACCACCATGAAAATTTAGGAAATCATTACTAAATAGATAGCTACTCCGCTACAAAACATCCTACATAAATGGTGCCTCGTTTCGTCGAACTCACAGCCAACAAAGAATTAATCAGCATCTAGCTTTTGAGAACTAAGACACAAATCAGAGCAAAACACCCTCTCAAGATCACAATGCTCGAAGACAGCCACACGATGACGGGTGAGGACGATGTAATACTGTCATCTATTCTCGACAACACTCACACGCATAAGATTACGTCCAGCTCAGGAAATGCAGGAAGCCCGGTAGTGAGCCCAGCAACAGACCGCACAAACACATGGACACAGTATAAAATATACCAATTCGAACCAAACTACCTTGATAAGTGGATCGGCGATGTTACTTTATTTGCCAAGTTGTCCAATATAACAGACGAGGGTTCAATATTTTTGAGGGCTTGGTAGACAATCCCAATGTATTTCAGACGCGGACTTAAAGACATACTCAATCAATACACTGAGGAACACGTGCGCAACCATGGCAGAGCCTGCAACACGCCGTCAAGCAGCACCTGACACCAGATCGAGAAGACAGGTTTGCAGAATTGATGTGCCAGATGTCCCTAGGTAGCCGCACGCCTTCAGAGCTATTTAGGGAGATGGAGCAGAAAGCGTTGGAATTCAACCTGTCCAAGCAAATCTTAATGCGACTATTCATACAGAAGCTCCCTCCGGCACTCTAAGAAATGGTCACGTTCCTGCGCAAATCCGTCGAAGTGCAAGACGGCGTTCTGTCGGCACGTCCAGACAAGTGGTGGAAGAAGGACCACTATAGCTCAACAGCCCCAGAGAAAGGTTACATCACCTCGCAACTGTCCGAATCCTAATCCACCGCATCATCAGCCGGAACAAATGTCACTAATGAGCGCCTTATCGGCCTGCTCGAGAACCTCACCGTCAGGCCGAATTCGGCCTCAGTCGATGCCGTCCATAAGAGACGCGACCAGAGCAGGCATGACCAGCGTCGACCGCCGTCCCGAAATGGCGTCAGGAAGTCGACGTGGAGAGACCGGGCCAGAGTTTCACAGTTACCGGCGTAGTGGTGTCCGAATCACCGCAGCTATTGCCACTTCACACGCTATAGCCTCAGAAGCGGATGCACGTTCCCGCGCACAGACGCAACGTGGAAGAAGCACCACTATAGCTCAACAGCCCCAGAGAAAGGTTACATCACCTCGCAACTGTCCGAATCCTAATCCACCGCATCATCAGCCGGAACAAATGTCACTAATGAGCGCCTCATTGGTCTGCTCGAAAACCTCACCGTCAGGCCGAATTCTGCCTCAGTCGATGCCGTCCATAAGAGACGTGACCAGAGCAGGCGTGACCAGCGTCGACCGCCGTCCCGAAATGGCGTCAGGAAGTCGACGTCGAGAGACCGGGCCAGAGTTTCACAGTTACCGGCGTAGTGGTGTCCGAATCACCGCAGCTATTGCTACTTCAGACGCTAAAGCCTCAGAAGCGGCTGCACGTTCCCGCGCACAGACGCGACGTTCAAGTGGGCGCGGTCACCTTCAACAACTCAGGAGGATCCACCCATGGAATGTTCGAAAAACTGCTGGTGTCAGCCTCCTCTGCGGCAGTAGAGGCTGATCACCCCAAGATCGTTAGCCGCTCCTCGTCTGATGGCTCGAAGCACGTTGCTTTCGCGGTAGAGTGCAATCAAACCATTGTATTTACAGCGACGTCTCCAGTCAAGTCATGCTTCAAACGCCCAAATGCTAACAACAAGTCCCATCGTCAGTTGTCACTATTGACATCCTTTCGCATCCATGACGCAAACTCTGGCGAATAATTTCTCATAGACACCAGATCAGATGTAAGCTTACCGCGCCACAATTATTTCGAACCTACCCACCCAGTCGACACCCGCAGTCTTACCTGCGCCAATGGCTCCAACATGACGACGTTTGGGGTACGAGTACACACAATCTCGTTCTGCAACTCCAAAATTATTTTTAATTATCCTTTTATCATTGCCAATACGACAAGAAACATCATTAGACGTGACTTTCTCGAACACTTCGACCTTACCATTCGTCCAAGAACACGAGAGATACGCACTACAGAAAATCAGTTGCTTTCATCAGCGCTAAAACATACGACTCGCGCCGAATCAGTCTCATCCATACATCTAATTCCTCCAGTTCCTCAGGTACCACAACTGGACGATGTTCTGAAACTTTATGAAGAGATGTTCAACCCTATCTCCTTTATGCCCGATCTCAAGAGGAAGCGTGTTATCACAGCCCTTAGATGTCATTCTGGTATTCTCCAACTCAATGTCCGAACAAATACGGCATATTGACATTCTACTCATACGTCTAGCAGAATATGGCCTCCGTCTTCATGGCAACAAATGCGCCTTTGCACAAAAATCAATTGAATTCCTCGTTCATCAAATTTCCGAGAAAGGCATGACACCAATACCTGGTTCGCACTATTCAAGAACTACAACCTCTAACCACCATTCGAGCATTACGACGTTTCTTGTGCAAGATAAACTACTATTCTTGATTCGTACCCTGCCTTGTCAAGATTCTGGCACCTCTTCACAAATACCTCGTGCCAGAAAGCCGTTTTGTCAAGAAATCACAACTGATTCAACTGAACGTGGACGACGTGCAGGCTTACGAGGATGCCAAAAGGGCCTTATGCAAAGCGACCATGCTACATTCTCCTGATTGATCTCAACCTTTTGAATTGATCACTGACGCATCCGACGTTGCCATAGGCGCAGTACTTCAACAGTCCATCAATGGCATACACCAACCTATCGCCTTTTATTCGCAAAAACTACAACCTCGCGAGACGCGATATGATACATTAGGGAAAGAGTTACTCGCAATCTACCGGTCGATCCTACACTTCCACAACTATCTGGATGACCGAAAGTTCAAGATCTACACAGACCATCATCCTCTACTCCCGATGTTCAGAGGAAAGAATGTGTATTTATATTCACGACGTGCCAACTCGTAACTTACAAGAATACACGAATATGAATAAGAAGTAACTCATGTCAAACGGTCAGAAAATGTGGTCGCAGACTCACTAAACCGTCCTGCAGAACTCTGTGCCTCAATATTGTGTCCTTCACCTATAAGCACTCAGTAGTTGCAAGCAACTGAGCAAGATGATCCATCACTTCGGACATTTGATTTCAATCGCCTGAAAACATTTGATTATGATGGAACTCTGCTGCAGTGTGAAATAACTGGCGTGGGCCCTTGGCCGTTTATACCTGAAAAACTCCGTCACAAGATCTTCAAAGTTTACCAGTCTCACACCCGGCGGTCACAAGCTTGTCAGTCCGGAAACGGTAGACTGAAACTTGCCGGATCAAAAGGGACACAGCCATCATCCTGTTTCATGTGAAGCCTCGAGTTTGTTCTAATTGCGCAGTAACTTTTATTGTAAAATGTGTTTCACGAATTTAGATCAAGCGTGTCACACGCGATGGGCAAGTTTTCTGCCGCTGAATGAATCTTTAGCCACTGGTAACTGGGCAGTTCGTACTCATCTGCCTTGGTAGGCATACTATCAAGGAGAAAAGGTTGAAACTATTGGCTAATTTTATTAGTAATAATGAGGAATTTAGTCCGGCAGAAGGTAGCACGCGTACACAAACAGATACGTTTGCTCCACAATGCATGATTTGTTAGCTGTATGAAAAGAATTATTTTTCATTTCTAGCACTTATCATTAAATAAATATATTGGTTTCGTGGCATTGAATGAAAATTTCTTCTTAGATAATCTGATGATTAATTTTATCATGGAAGTATGTATTAGATGCACATTCGTTTCACGTTTATTAGCGATTTTTTCGTAGGAGCCGATATATATATATATATTTGGTTGAGGAATGTACACAATAGGAAGGTGCAATCTCTAGACCAATGAGTAAATCTGCAGTAGTGTAGGTAACATCATATAAAGTCTCTTCTCTCTCTCTATACATATATATATATATATATATATAAAGCCGCGTCCGGTAAGTATACCAACCCTATGGCTATTGTATCAATAAACGATACCAACAATACAATACCGCAAAGATACATGGTACTAACAGTATGGTTGCCGAGTCGGCACATTATACCACCATGATTGATATCAATGTGTGCTATAGTTCACCAAAATTGACAACTACAACTATTTATGAACACCTGTTACTCCAGTAAATCTATACACTCCGTCCTTGATAATTTTATCACTTGTTTAATATAATCGCCCTCATTCCACTTTCGAATGTCAAATAACACAAAGTTAAGATAAGAAAGCATGGAATACTCATGTTAAACCATGAATTGACATTATAAGATTTTAATTAGAATAAACATGTTTATTGCTTTCTCTACAGTGAAAAAACTTTGTTTAAAAAATTATTCATATTACACTTTCTCTAAATTTCTTGCTGATGCATTTGTGAAATATATATAAAAATGTATTTTCCGTAGAACATTGCAGAAATATATTATCTTTAACCAGGAAACATTTTTATTATTGCTATTGTTGAATTTGTTATAAGAAAATTATTTTACACAAGCTATCGGATTTAAGCGAATTATCAATATCATATTTTAACCATAAATTGTATAAGACACCTGAGTGTCGGTGATGTGAATTTAATGAATATTTTCTCCATCAGAACACAATATTTTGGAAGTCCATTGATCAAATGAAAGAAATAATAACAAAAATCAAATGTCAAATGAATCTTTCGCACATTCTGTTGTAACACGTGGCTCCGCGTTACAACACAACGATGTTCGATTTTGACAAATACGGTACTCTTTAAGGTCAAATAAATCTTACTCCGTTCTTACACAATATTTCTCTTAACTGTGATTTTAGAAACAATCTCTGTTAGTTTCAAGCAGTTTTAATTGAGATTTCCTGAACTGTAATTTTATTTGTAATTAATAGGGTTTTTTATTAAAAAGACACCCGCGCGCAATGCGCTAGGAACATGCGGTGGATTATAGTGTCATAGTGGATTTATTTTTCTTAGTTGGATTAATCGCTGTTTATGCAAGTGATTTACTGTTCGCATCTAATTATACCTAACCGAATTTCAGAGTACAATGGATTATTATAATTAAATAAGTTAAACCTATAGCAAGTTGTGAATTAATTATTTGTGAAGTTTTTTCATTGAAGTTTTTACACGGTTTTAATCCATTTATCATCAGTAACAACTTTTGCCAGTGACTATATTCATATCATCATGTATTTTCAATCGGTTACATATATTTATTTCAATTCAGACATTTGTGAAAAAATAATTGCTTGTGTGTAAGACATTCAACTTTGTAAACAGCATTCATTTTGCTGCCATCTAGAGCACGGAAAATTTTGTTTAACTATGACTTGTGCATAAGACATTCAACTTTGTGAACACTATTTAGTCCTTTTACCGTCTAGAGCACGGATAATTTTGGTTGACTGTGACTTGTGTAGAAGACATTCAATTGTGTTAAAAAAATTTCATTTTATTGCCGTTTACAGCACAGTCAATTTGGACTAACTATGAACTTTACATGCAACGTTATTTACAATACATTTTTGATCATTCGTATTAGTCTTCTCACATCACCTATCGGGAAAAAAGCCGGAGATGGATCATGAGCACGGATTTTCACAGCCGCTACCAACTATATGTTGGAAGACAATAACGACGCAAAAAACGCCTACATTGTAACTCTTCAATTTCAGTAAATTTTTCTTTCACCAATTAGTTGACACTGCATTAATTTCCCCTCATTTCGAAAATGAAAGTTAGACAAATGTAATGTATATATTTTACGAATATAAGGCAAATATATCATAAATATTGCAAAATATTAATTCAAAACAAAGAAACACAATTAAACAATGCCCAATTCTACTGGCAACAAATACTAGCGCAAGAAACATTCGCGTTATCTATATAGTTCCGTTGATGTGAAATTATATTTGACTTCTCTTAGTTTGTTTCACAATCTGTTGGTAAATGCAGAAGTCTATGAAAATTACTCCTATTAGCATGACAATAACTTTGAGGTATGGCGTAGCGCTTCCGAAATTCATGTTCTATAATAGATGTAAAATTAATATTACAAGAACGTAGACGAGGCAGATTATACACGAATTTTATGTAAATTTCAAAACCTTCATCTAATACTAGTGCAAGAATAAATAAATTTTCTTGAGGTTTTCTTTGAATCAAGTTTACGAGCTTAAAGTAAACAACAATCTGATCGTAATTATCTAGATGTCGACAAATACCATCAAAACTGCAATCTGATTGGTGTTTACTTCCAGCTTGCGACTTTATTTTAAGAATTGTAAGCATTACTGGCGCAATCAAGTTGTTGTTTAATTGTATTTTTATGGGTTGTTTGCCTCGTTTTTAAAGAAGATTCATTAAATGATTACGTGATCTGCATATTGAACGCTCAGATGCAACGAAATTCAAGCTAGATTTCGTGATACTAATTGTACAGATTTTTATTAATTAAACTTAGCATTCGTGCTTTTTAAATCTGAGTGCAATTTGCGTTTCGTTCTCTGCTGGCCAAGTTATGCCAAAACGCGCCAGTAAGTAAAATGTACAAAAATTGCGCTACAAAATAAATCGACTATTGATTTTGCCTTTAAATCCAATTTGCGACTCATACCGTTGTAATTATGAAAATGCTACCATTCCAACGTGGTATTCCATCGTTTCAAAAAGAATTTGCACATATTAAATTACAACCCGACTCATATCGAACAGATTTTTAACATTCCGAAGTTATTTATTCTTACATTGGTGGTAGGATAGGAAAACAAATTTAGAATATTCTATTTTGGGCAATTCATCGTGCTTACTTAAAACAACACTGGCATCCGTTAAAATTAACTCGATGGTTGCTTGCCAAACGTCTTTGATTTGGCCCATTAATGAATTTATCAGTGGTCTGCCTTCGGAATAGTTTAGCGTTATTCTCACGCGTTCCGAAAAGCATAAACAAAAACCAATATTATCTAACCCATCGAGCATAATAGACAAACTATCGTCATTATTACGTAATGACGCGTTTCAACTATCCATGATCATCAAATGAGCATGATGGCAACGTGCCGAATGCCGACCAAACCATAATCGACAGCCGGAATTCAGGAATTCTTGTCACTACCCATAGTATTAATGATATTGTAATTACAGAACCTGTAATTCGACCCATTAATTAATGGCACAGTTTATACTCAATCAACTTAGGAATTTAATGTATGCCATTGTAGTTACGCAGCATGTACCCTTATCTGTTATTAGAAAGTTATTATGTATTTGAAAGAAAATTTTGAAAAACATAATTATACAGATGTAGTTTTGCATAAAAAGGTAATGAAAGTCTTGATCAGAATTATTTCCCAGCTGCTTAATCGAAAAAGCTTTGCACTTAGTAGTTTAGCATATTTAAAAAAAGTTAAAATTAATGCAGATTTCTGTAGGGCAGGAGGTTGAGAATGCGATTCCAGATTAATAGAAATCCTGAAATATCGCATCGCTGAACTAGTCCATCGTTCAGTGTTTGACCTGTTCAATTTCCAAATTTAAAATATAAGTTTTCATAAATGGAGTACCTATAATTTATGTGAATTCAGTTCGCTATGCGTAACTCGAAGTCCACCTTTGAATGAAAAAGCTTGTCAATGAAAATCAAATTCCCAAGAAACTCCATGAAATGTGGAGCCGGCTTATCCTCCAAAAGGAGTCAGCCGCAGTAAAGTAAAGTAAGTAAATGAAAGAATAAATATGTAGATCATTTTACCTAAGTAAAACAATATTGTAACTGTGGTTATATATTTATAAAAGTACAGCGTAAATTTAACATCATCTAATCATCATCATCATCATCATCATCATCGTTATCATCATCAACATCATCATCATCATCATCATCATCATCACCACCATCATCGTGATCATCATCATAATCATTATCGTCATCATCATCGATCTCATCATCAATATCATCATCATCATTATCATCAACATCAGCATCATCATCATCAACATCACCAACATTATCATCATCATCAACGTCATTATCATCACCATCGTCATCATCATCATCATCATCGTCATTATCATCATAATCGTCATCAATACTGTCATCATCATCGTCATCGTAATCGTCATCATCATCATCGTCATCATCATCGTCATCATCATCAGAATCAATCAATGGATGCTATAGTTCACCGAAATTGAATATTACAACTATTTCTGAACACCTGTTACTCCAGTAAATCCATACAATCTGGCATTGATCGAGATCATTTATCAAATATCGCGGTAACCATGACTTTATTCAGTTCAATATATAATAGTTAAATACTGTTTGTTGCGGAGAAGTGATATTAATTTATTTATCACGTGTTGCGAACCTAGTAACAAATTATTTCAGTTGTGGCCATAAGGATGAACCAAACACAGCATACATTGATATCCATCATGTTGGTACCCTGTATCGACTCCGAGACTATAGTGTTAGTACCGTGTATTTTTCGGTACTATATTGCTGGTATCATTTACTAACTCAGTAATCATAATGTTAGTATCCTTTACAGAATCGGTATATATATTATATAAAGTGAGTTAGCATTGAAGTCGCGTTTTCGAGACATTTTAGAACGCCAGTTTAACTACTGATGTACCGTTATATTAACTCGAATTCCTCACCTAAATATGTAGTGGTTAAAGGATGTAATACCGGCTCCTACTGATGAGTCGCCTGTAAGCACGCAACGCATGTGCAAGAGATTATACTTTCCGTTCATGCTAGCTTTGGTTTATCCTTCTGGGTCACAACTGAACTAATTTGTCACTAGGTTCACAACCCATAATATGTTCTTTCATATATATTAGTTCTCAGCAATAAACATATTTAACTTAAAAAACATATTTAACATTGCAGTGTTTATCCTTTATTTTGCATCAATAGCCGGCTTGGCAGGCTCAAAGCTTTATATGGACACCATTGTGTTGTTGTTTAACTGATTGATTATTTCCAATTATGTGTCATCATTTCCCTGTTCTTTGGAGCATTTTATAAGTGGCGAAGTTCGCGCAGCGGAAGTTCTGCTAAGTAAATCGCTTGCTGCATTCTAGGATTCGGATCTCTAATAAATTGATAAATCGTATTCCTCGAGCCCTTCAATGACTCGGTGTACTCGTTTGTCTCCCGTACCCAGTAATCCCCAACGTAATAATGCTTTGTGGTCTGTAAATACAACTATATATTAACCCATGATAAAATACATAAACCTATGTAGTCCTCATTGTCTGGCCGGCATACTCTTTTGTAAGACGGTATAATTTTGCTCAGTCTTAGTGAGTGTGCGACTTATATAGTGTGCCGGACGTCAGTCTGCTTGCAACACTGCGCTTATGACAATATCTGACGCGTCTGTAACAACTGACATACTAACTATCGGGAAAGTCAAAATATTTGGAGTTTTCATCATGCACAGTCGGACAATAACGTGTCAAGCATTCTTTCAAACACTTTATGTGCGTTCTTAAAAGAAAACTGTATCCGAGTGAATTTAAATGAAAACGGTTATCTGCACCGCTAATATGCATCTGTCTTTGATTATAAGGCTATTTAAAAAAAATCCCAGCTAAAAATCAACCACGACAAACCATTTGCCTTTCGTGAGTTGTACGAACAGATGAAACAGAGCCTGCATTGTATAAGTCTGAATCCCGGTAATCAGTAGCCGGTCGGAGCAAACTATCCTTTTTCGTAACGAATGCCATTTGTATCTCGAATGACAGATAATGATGATTCTAGAATGCCGGCTTCTGTCATCTCTTGTGTTCCAATTGAAGAATAATTTATTGTGCAGGTAGTGGTAACAATTCTTTATATCAACTTTGCAATCTAGAAGTATACACCATCCTCGATTATCAGTGCGCTGCCTTACTCTGATGATGATGGAAGTTTGAAAAGCGTCAGTGCGTGTGATTGGCGGTAGTTTTGCTTGGTTGTCCGACAACAGCTTAAATAAACTGGGATCAGTGTTTGCTTCAAGTTTGCAAACTTGGTTTGAGGTATTGTTACCACTACTGGCGTAACATTTTTTTGTATACTTTCTTTTCCTATATATGTAGATATGGAGAAACCTGCAAAAAATTAACAATCATGACTGCATAGAAATTGCGCAGCGGACATTTTCACAGTAGCTCAATGTATGCAAGGCTACTAGTTGTGAGAGTCGCATATCTAATTTTGCATTCCATTTAAATGAAATTCGACTTGATCCTCGATATTTAGTTAGCCGTTGCACTCTTAAGATTATCATGGAAGGTCGAAACGCGTCAGTGCGTGCGATGGTCGGTTGTTTTGCTAGGTTATCTTCATAGAAATTTTACGGTATATATGTCCAAACAAATTCAATATTTGCGAGACTTCATAAGGTAAGAGCGGCATATTTTATTAATTTTCTATATATATACGCAATACGGTTTCATCCGTCGTACTCTGAAGGTGATCATGGTAGGTTGATACGCTTCAGTGCGTAGGACTGGTGGTAGTTTTGTTGTCTGACGACAGGTTTAATAGAATTTGATTTTCCTTCTTCAAGCTGGCAAACATGATTTCAAGAATTGTTAGCACCACCCGCGTAAACAAAATTTGTTTAATTGTTTTTCTTACATAAAAAGCCGAGGTGAAAGTTGGAAACAGTTAATGATGGAGACTGCAAAGAAATTGTGCACCTGACAATATCAGCCAAGTGCAATTTTTGCGCGATTACTGGAGGTGAGATCCAAATATTCACTTTACTTCATGTATATGTGCAATGCGGTTTGATCCTCGCTAGTCACTTAGACGTCAGTCGTCGTAATCTAATGATGATCATGGTGGGTCGAAACACGTCAATGCAAAAAACTGACGATAGTTTTACTATTTTGTCGTGCCACTGGTTAAATACATTGGAATGGTTGTCTACTTCAAGCTCGCAAACTTGATTTGAAGGATTGTTACCACCACCCGCGTAATCAATTTTGATTAATTATGTTGGATATTTGTGTGGATGTAGCGAATGCTAAATTTCGAGACTGCATATAAATAGTGCGGCCGTCATTTAGTCTCAGGTTCAATGCATGTGACACTACTAGATGTAAGAGACGCATATCAAATTTTGCTTTCAATATAAATGCAATGCGGTTTGATCCTTGCTAGACGGTTAGCCGTTGTACTCTAATGATGATCATGGAACATCGTAAAATTCCAATGCGTGCGAATGGCGGTAGTTTCACTATTTTCTCTGACGACTGGTTAAATACAATGTCATTGATTTAATGAATTTTTACCACCACCCGCGACACCAAATTAAAAAAAATTAATTGTCTGTATATGTGAATTTGTTAAAAGCTGTAAATAACAAATATTCGTGACTGATAGTTCAATATATGCGAGATTATTAGAGGTAAGGGCCGCATATCTAATTTTGCTTTTCATATATATACTTTTTTATCCGAGCTTGTCAATTAGATGTGTTAGTCTGATGATGATCATAGAAGGTTGAAACGCATCAGTGCCTGCAAATAGCATTAATTCTGCTATGTTGCCCGATGACTGGTTAAATTAAATGGGATTGTTGTTTACATCAAGCTTGCAAAATTGATTTAAAGAATTCTTGCCACCAACCGCGTCATAAACATTTTGTGAAATATTTTTCCTATATGTGGATGTGGCGAAAGCTACAAGTTGTTAGTTTCTAACAGCATAGAAATTGTTCAGCTGACATTTCCAGTCAAGTTCAATATACTAGAAGTGAGATCCGCATAACTAATTTTATTTAGTTATCTCTAGTCAATTAGTTGCGATACGCTTATGCTGGTCATGACAGGTCGACATTCGTCATTACGTACAATTGGCGGTAGTTTTGCAATGTTGTCCGCTGACCTGATTAAGTTCAGTGCTATTTGGGTTAACTGCGATCTCGTGATCTCGATTTAACGTATTTTTATCGGTACCGAGTTATCAAATTTTGTTTAAATGTATTTCATATGTATGCGGATGTGGTGGGAGGTTCAATCAGTTACTATTTGTGACTGCATATAAATTGTTCAGCTGAAATTTCACTCAAGCTATTTATTAGTTATGCTATGTTTTGTGACGAATGAATAAATATAAAGTAAATGTTGTTACTTCAAGCTCAAAAATTTCTTATAGGGAATTGTTACCACGACTCGCGTAGTCAATTTATTGCCTATATTTGTAGATTTGGTGAAAGCTACGAACTATTAATGTTCGGAACTGCACAGTAATGGTGCAGCCAACAGTTCCAGTCAAGTTAAATCTTTGTGAGTCTACTAGAGGTGAGAGCTGAATCACTAATTTTGCTTTCCATTTATATGTCAATGCGGTTTCATCCTCCGAAGTGGATTAGCCGACGTTCACCGATGATGTTTATGGAAGCTCGACAGGCATCAGTGCCTATGTCTGGCGATATGTTTTTTACGCTGGTTTTGGTCGCTAATTCAAGCACAGAAAAGTGATTTAATTAATTGATACCACCACCTGCGCAATCTATTTTTTTATTGATTCAGCCGGTTTTGTTCCTCCGCCTGTTTTGTTTCACTGAAAGCTCCACTTGTGTATCTCCGCCCTGCTTTCTCTCTCCTTATTATTGTTATTTTTTAGAATTCGTACGTTTATTTAATGGATGCCGATATTCACTTTCTCTGTAGACGCATGCCCAATATATAAATAAACATGACTATTTAACAATTTGGATAGATAATGTTTGTTGCGGAAAACTAATATATATGCATTTATGTATTAGGTATTGCGCACCTTGAATCAAATTAGTACATTTATGTAAAGAAGGATAAAGCAAAGACAGCATGAACGAAAACTATAGACTCGTGCACATTGGTTTCGTAATTACTTGCGACTCATCAGTAGGAGCCGGTATTACGCCCCTTAAACACTACATATTTGGTCGTAGTTTGTATACCTTACCCACTTAATGTAGATCTCATACTCACACGGTTGTCAAAAAGGCTTGCCGTTGCTTTTAATATATAATTTGCCCCGTGCAGCATCTTATGATGAAGTGGCCGACGGTAATTTTTCTTGAATATAAGTCATATCCATCTTCAGGGGTGCCAGCAGTATCTGCTTACTGAGGAGTTTCAGATGATATTTTAGATTACACCGGTTGTATGGTTTATCGTGCTCTAAATTCGCCATTATGTTTAAACTTTACGCCTAAAGCTACACCATAAGGTTATTAGTTGAATAAAAATCAAACTTTTGAGGCTTAATTTTGATTCTGCACTTCTAGCCATCTAATTTTAGATATTCAATTTCCGGGAGACTAATTTAAGTTGACATTTTACTCCAAATCTGCGTCATATATAATCTAAGTTACAAAAATTCTACGTCAATTGTATTGATAAATGTTATTTCTTTGCATCAATATTTTTCAACGCTTCTACGTAACTGTGTTTTTAGCATTAATCACTATTAGTATTTATAAAAGAATTATTCTGGAGTTGCAGAATACAAATGCACCAAAATGTTCTTTCAGAATTTGAAAAACTAAGACAACCGAAAGCAGAAAAAAGAAACGAGTTGCGCTAAGATTGACGTACCATTAAGCATTTAAAGTTAAATTTGAAAATGTTTTTGTGACGTTTAAATTATTATTATTTATTTATTATTATTTAACCTATATTTAAATAATTAACTGAAAAAGTTATTAAAGATACATGTTGAAACAGGTTACATTGTAAAAACAATACTTGATTTTCAAAATTGATTTTTTAATTAGTGCGACCTCAATCACGGACTAAGAATAAAATTTGCCACAACTTAACGCAATATCATCAAATAACCTATCGGTGTCAAAATTTAGCATTTGAGTATAAGAATAGATTTGTAACAAATTTGAAATAAAATTATAAATATCACGCATTATGATATTTTCAACACCACGACAGAGAAAGAGGTCAGTATAAGTGTAGACCAGACCGGTAAATCATGGCATTTGTATCCATTTTCAAGTGGATCTTTTATTCGCTTGTTCAGGTTTGACTGCAACAGAAAGTAACTGAAGATTACTAATGAACAAGTGATCAAATAAATCTTACTTAAGCTAGCTTATTTATACCTATAAATTAATTAAAGATATGGAATGAGATTATTCAATTTCACTTTTATTTCGTACAAAATACTTCACGAATGACTGTAAAATGCAGTTTATCACGATCGTGTTTGTTCCGAATCAAAATATGGCATAACGGTCAATTTTATGCGTTATGCCTCAAAAGGTAACGAATAGAAATTTCCTGCGCAAAAGTAATAGCTCACTGATGCTTGCATTTTTTTCTGCAGTCCAAACAGCATGGTCAGCATTTTCAAGATCACTAGGCCGTAAAACACCAATCACTACTGTTCCGGGGAGTGTTGAATCGACCTCAGCAAATACGGCATCAAAAACATAAATAAATGAGGGGGGCAATGACACAAGTCATATGCTACGAAACTAATTGCTAAAGATTCAGACAGACATTTAATTGTTCATACAGGCCTATGAGCTCTTGTGCATGAATTTAGCAATCAGATATTTTTAAACCGGAATGCATTTATTATGCAATGACCACATCTGGCGCACTACAGAACATAGTGACACCACGTTAATTTTGCATGAGGCATCGTTTTCACATTTAAGAAGCATAAATATATGCCAAAGACAGTAAAAATGAAACTTATAACATGGTTCCTAAGCCAACAGATTTTTAATCTCAAATTCACAATCATATCCTAACGCTCCTCCGTCTGTTGAATATTGCAAATCATGCGGTTGCCGATGAAGTGACTTGTCCAAATTGTTAAGCTGCGTATACTGGAAAGCCTACTTTTGATGAATTCGCTAACTTGCGGTCACTTAAGGAACGACAAATCTGCCAGAGTTGATGGCAGTAAGACTATTGTCCTTATATTGGTAGAACAGCGGTTCATAATTGTCTGTGTAAATTCATAACCACAATCTCGAGAAGGCAACCGAACTAAATGCTCTAAAAATAAGCCATTCGCCAGCTGCAAAACGTTTGATTTTAAATTTGTTACTTTTTCGATTTTCCGAAAGTTTTTCCTGTCCTAAGACAAAAAAATTTTGTTCCGAATAAGCATGCACTGCTGAGTAATATTCTGTTGTAACATGCTGCTCCGCATTACATCCCAACTGTTCGATTTTGACAAATATAGTGCTCTTTAAGGTCAAATAGTCTAACTCTGTTTTTACACAATATTTCTCTTAACTGTGATTTTAGAAACAATCTCTGTTAGTTTCAAGCAGTTTTAAATGAGATTTGTCATTTTCATTTTAAGACTTTTATTGCAAGCGATTAAGCTAAGCATGAATCAATTCACAGTTCAACAAAACGGACAGTGCTCAAGACGAAAACAAAATGATATATTGTCAACACAATTGAATGCCTTATACACAAGTAATTATCAGGAACACAAACGTCTGAATCGTGATGAACATATGTAAATAATTGAAAGTATATGATGATATAAATCCAGATTGGTTAGCAATTTAGTTTAAAGTCACTGGTAAATATTGTCACTGATAATTGATGGATAAAAATCGTGTAATAACAGTCTTGAAAAAAACATCACAAATAATTATTCCACTGTTTGCTAGGTTTTGCATTTTCAATTATAATAATCCATTGAACTATAGAATTTGTGAATGTGATTGAGCTTATGCGCGGAATCATATATAAATGCAAAGAAAGTCTATCAATTAACATATGCACTATAATCCAATGAAAATTCCCTGCGTATTGCGCGCGGGTGTGTATATTTATTAAAAAAACCGTATTAATTACAATTTATATTGCAGTTCAAGAAATCTCAATTAAAACTGCTTGAAACTATCAGAGATTGTTTCTAAAATCACAGTTAGGAGAAATATTGTGTAAAAACAGAGTTAGACTATTTTACCTTAAAGAGCACTATATTTGTCAAAATTGAACATCGTTGGGTTGTAACGCGGAGCCGCGTGTTACACTATCATTCAAAGAAAAATTGAGATCTAGCAGAACGCGAATGAGATTCACAAACATCAAAAGAAGGCATCTTTATCATGTAAATACTTTGATGTTTTATATAGTGCGGCTCCACGTATCTTTACATTTATAACAGTCTATCGTTTGGCAATTAACATGTTTTGCTAAATGGAAATTGTCTAACGCAACATCCTTATCTTTCTCATCATCCATGACCATCTTAAATATTTTCACAGATGGAACATTACTTTATGGCTTCTAATAATTACTCAAATAAATAAATTTTGCCAATTTATCCCCATACAAATATCAACATTAATTCTACCTCAATATTTATTTGAGCTAACTTGAACACCTGGCATTTACCTATTACTGTGAGTAACGTCTGAAAATATTTTTAATAAAAATACGTTTCTTTCTCATAAATATGTATCATTCTCACCATTCCTGACAACCTTAAATATTTCCAAAGATGGAGCATTAATTTATGGCTTCTAATAATTACTCAAATAAATAAATTTTGCCATTTTTTCCCACACAAAAATCAACATTCGACCTCCATATTAATTGTAGGTGACTTGAATACCGGACATTAACATATTTCTGTGAGTAACGCCTGAACGTAGTTTTAATAAAAAGGCTATTTGCATTTCGATACGGGCGCCCATTAGTCAAAGTAAGAATGAGTAATCGAAAGATGATTGACGGTAGTCATTTCAGACATTCAGACAGATTCAAAAATAGAAATCACATTGCAAATTTTTACAGCGTCACTTCACAAATCGCGACGGCATACTTTAAGTTCTTTATATCAATATTAGGCCAATCCAGACACACAATTAGTTTGTTATGACCCTAGAAGTCATAGCAAAACTTGTTTTTAATGAAGTTTAAGCCCAAAAACTGTCAAGTTTTAAGTTGTTGCTCATTTACGCATGCATTTCGAGCTAACTTGCCAAACAACAGTAGGAGTCAAAGCGATGAAGAAATTTAGGACAGGTTGACGATACAGTCTCCTTTATGGATGTGTATATAAGCAGTAATAGAAACGCGTGTTAAAAGCCCCCTCAGTTTGTATGATATACACCAAGCCTTTAAAGTGTATCAACACAATAGTTTGCAACATGTCTATCTTGTGCATGATATAAAGAAAATGGATAGGCTAAATTTTACTAAAATTGAGAATTCTAACTTCTTCTGAATACAGGCTACTCCAACAAGTTCATTCACTACGGCCTTGATAGGCTCAGTTTTTAGACGGTACCATCGACCTTTACCATATTACTTCACCAAATCCATAGTGGGTATAATACAAAGTACTGGATTTTTCTAACGTGTAATCAATAAGCACAAAACGTGCAGATGAGATTATACCTTCAATTCAGTCAGAATTTGGTTTATCTATTTGATCGTATCTTAATTAATTTATTCCTATGGCTTCAATAAATAATACGCAATTGAATTGATGGTTTCAACAATTATTGCTTTTGCGATTGGTGATAGCAATAATTTAAATCAAGTTTGCGAGCTTCTTAAGCGATGTTTTTATTTCAAGCTTGCTAACTTTTTTTTACGTGATGATTTTGCGGGTGGCAAAACATATTTTTATTCTTAAATGTGATAATTTGATGTAAAGAAAAAAAGCAATTCAGCCGAATTCTAAATGTAGCCTAACTACTAACGCCATGTACATTTACTGTCTTGTTTCAAATTGATTTTGACGTCAGGTTGGAAAGGCGGAAATATTACAAATTCGAAATAAACAAGAATGTGTATTTTACAACTTTGAAATACGAGGGCGGCTATCACGCCCTAGCAATCACGCCTAAATTTTAACTTACTAGATTTCTACTGTACACATTTGATAATAAATTGAGTCTTAGTATATTTCAATGCAGTCGAAGACTTTATATCTGAACTTAATAAATAATACCAATGTAAATTTTAATTGCAATTTGAACCAGTTCGATCAAAGTCTTAAAGTTGAAAGTCGTCAGTACATGCGTCAGACAGTGGATATACAATTCTCTAATATTAATTAACCAATTTTTTTGAGCTTATTTCAACTGCGATGTTAAAGCAAAACCGCTGTCCCAATAGATCTAGTCTATTGACGCACTTAGGTTGAAAGACATTTATAAATAAGCACATTGAATATCATTAGAAATAAATTTATGCTTTGATATAAAGCCATCATGACGCAAAAGTAACAGAAATCTTTATGTCTATTTCGCGTTGTAGAAAACGCTAGATTGCCTCTTTCTAGAGATAGTAAACTTGTTCGATTTCATTGCGGTGCAACCAGCCAGAAATCGATTTTCATGAAGCCCAAAGATTCTACAAAAACGTTTAAAACTAACATATGTGAGCAAATAACCTTTAAAAATAGACGCTGTGGCATTTGAAAGTAGGCAAATAATTACTGGAATCAAGAAAAACAATAATATATATTGTATTGCTCCATTAGTTTGCTTTAACAAAATTGTGATGTGCTATGGGCAGACGAAGGCTGGTACGATTTACAGGCAATGTATGCACGACGAAATAGGCCATTTGAACTCAATATGTGTTAGGCACAACACAGATCAGATAATATTAATACTTATATGTTTATGTTCCAGAGAACTAGTATATCGGCAATTATCAAACTGGTATTGCGTACCTATGGAAATGTGCTCAAACAGAACCAGAAGGATATGCCGAAATTAAAATAAGTACATTGCACAATCTAATGCAAACATACGTTCAATCGTCTAACATTTATTGAAACATTTATAATAGAGTTAACATGTAATGCAGGCTACAATCGACGAAACTTCATTAATCAAGACTTGAATTTATGCATAATAATTAACCATTTTTTTCCTCCAGAATTTTGCTTATACTACTGATGCAATATATACCTATTTGTACTAGTGTGGAGGATGTTAAATCCTCCGTCTTATGTAAAATAACATTGACTGATAAATTTAAACCACCATAGCTGATTGTAACGAATTTTATTTAAAAAGAATTTTTTCTTTTTATTTTACAGAACATTTTTTGTTTAAATACTTGATTTTAAATTGTGCGCTATTTTCAGTTTTTGAGTGGCTCGCTCCTTGATTGGTATTGTAATTTTGGTCTGCTGCATTTTAACACTTTTCTCTAGTAAACGATTACATCATCATAAAATATAATTCTCCATCAATTTCCTTTGTTCTGATATAAAATAATATTGAAGGTGACGTTTTGGAACAGGTACATTGGATTCATCAGTGGTTAAAGTATATATCTTTCTAGATTAAGTGCTATGTGGGACAGCCTTCCAACTTTCGCTTTCCGATTGCCTAACAATATTCATGGATACCGATATTAAATTTGAGGAAACAAGTTGGTTAGTGCAGGACATAGCGGACTTGAACTTAAGTGACATAAATAATAATATAAGCCTATCTGACTCTACTGTAAATTTTAGGACTTCCGGCGATCGGGCATCTATGGGGCTTACAGACTCGAATAGGTTAGGGGCGTTAACAAAATTTGGCGACCGCGCCAGTCCAAGAATTTTGAGTCTACCACAGTATAAATAAGAAAAGCATTCAAGTTGGGTAGGAGATGCCCAAATGATATTCAGTGCTTATAATATTGTAAGCCCTATGAAGAAATTTGTTGCAGCATGGATGACATTGCCTGAAAATATCCGAAATGCTTTGGAAAATTTCACAGACAGAACTGTGGAAGAAAAGCCGTACAATGCTTTTGAGTTATTAATGGCTAAAATTCAACAGAGATATCAGCCTGGAAGATCAGCGCAAATGTGCGAATTATTACGCTTAGAAAAAATGGGGCGTATTTGACACAATGAGCATAGATTGGCCAACAAAACTCAGAGGGTTAGACGGCGTGTATAAACAGCAAGAACCACAAGTACATGCTGTAATAGCAGATTCTGTAACGATGCAGCCAGTTAGGGCAGATACCGAAACCAACCTGACTATGCAAGAAACCTTGCGTTTCTTATGTAGAGTAGTTGCTAGCTTGCGTACAGATATTGCACAACTTCAGAGTCAGGATAAGTATAATAGACATCGAGGGAGTCACTCGCGTCAACGCTTCAAAGGGCCACGCCGATGGTGTAAGGCACATTGCAAATACGGACGCAGTGCGAAGTGCCAATGTGAGAATTGTATTTACCCGCGATTAGGTGGGCCCAGATGGAATGGAAGCACAAAACCGGTTGAGAGAAATCCATCACCGAAAAAATGACAAAACCCCCGCTAGTAGGAGCCGTAGGGGGGGGGGTTCCATTGCAAAGGCTCAAAGATATGCCTTTAAAAGGCATACTCAAAGCTAAAGATGCGACTAAGCATAGTTAGGTCAGACGTGGTGAAAGCAGATTGCCCCACATTTGATTATCAACTATGGGCCGCTAACGGTAGTCCTATTGGATTAAAAGGAATGAAAGAAATGTCGGTGACATTAGGCCAGAAATCTTCCTTCCGATGGAATTTTCTAGTAGCCGATGTCAAGGACCATATCATTGGCATGGATTTCTTGACACATTTCAAGCTGACATTAGACCCCAAGGCTAGGACTATCGCAGAAGGCGTAAGGATAGCGACACCTATTGATTCTAACACGTCGGTAGTTAGAACAGTCCTCTTACCTCATCTATCAGTCGCACATGACTTTGCTGATATAATCGAGAAGCACCTAGCAGTGTTTCAGTCTTTCAGTGCCAAAAGGATAGGTCTGAAGACAAGAGTAGAACACCAAATAGAATTGGTGGCTCCGTTGCCTTGTTTACCAAAGGCTCAACCATTGGCACAACACAAGCAACAAGTAGCTGTGTCAGAATTTCATCAATTGCGCGAAGAGGGGATTTGTAGAAGATCAAATTCCAATTTTGCTTCCCCAATAGTGGTAGTTCCCAAACCTGAACCGGGTCAATGGAGGGTTTGTGGGAATTACCGTCTATTAAACTCAGTGACGAAGGGTGATTCTTATCCTCTCCCTAACCAGAGTACCTTGCTCCGAGATATAATGGGATATGAGGTTTATTCAACTTTAGATCTCCATAAAGCGTACTATCCGGTACCAATGGAAGAAAGTTCATTACCACTCATCGCAGTCAGATTTCCAGGAGGGAGATCGCATGAATTTATTCGAATGCCTTTTGGCTTGAAAAATGCCAGTCAGACATTCGAGCGTTTGGCTGAAGAAATCCTTCTGAATTGTCCATTTGCGAGGGTATATATAGACGACATAATTACTTTTAGTCGCTCCCGAAATGAACATCGTACACATTTGGAAACGGTTTTGACCAGGCTGGAACAGTATGGATTAGTGGTCAAACCTAATAAGAGTAATATAGGTTGCTCTTCAGTTAAATACCTTGGTCATATACTTTCCAAAGTCGGAATTAAACCTTTGGAAGATAAGGTCCAAGCTATTAAGGACGTAACAGAACCCCGAACCGTACGCCAGTTGCGAAGGTTCTTGAGTCTAGCCGGAATTCTTGGATCGTTAACAAGCCATCTCACTCGTGAAAAGAGCACGATAAAGAAGTCTTGGCCTATAAACTTGAGTCAAGATGACCGAGGAAATTTCCAAAAGGCCAAGGAAATATTAAGTGACGTAACCACAATTAGCACCTGTAGATTGGGAAAAACCTTTTGAGCTAATCACAGATGCCTCAGATGTTGCATTAGGGGCAGTGCTACAGCAAAGAAATCAGGACATAGTAAGACCGATTGGGTTTTATAGCCGTAAGCTTAATGATCAAGAAAAACATTATGATACGTTTGGCAAAGAGCTTCTAGCAGTGTATGCTGCAGTGATACACTTCGAGCATTACTTAGATGGTCACAAGTTTAAGTTATTGACCGATCATAAGCCATTGATTAGCATACTTGGTAAAACAGCTAGGCTTAATTACTCTCGTAGAGTAAATTCCCAAATAACACGGTTAGCAGAGTTCGATTTCACTGTGTCTCATATTGCTGGTAAAGAGAATGTGGTAGCAGATGCACTTAGCCGACCGAATGAAGCTGATGTCGAGATGATATTTCAAGGTCCATTGAAAAGTTTAGATGAATCAATGCACGATTTCGTTAGTCAAATCGAGGAAGCGCAAGGATCGGATCCCTTTACATTAGTATTGTCCAAAAGACCAGGATATGTTTGTAAGCTCATAAGTGGCAAGTGGTTGTTATGCGAAACATCTAGAAGTCAACCACGACCATATGTGCCATTAGAGTTACGGGCCAAGATTATCCAAGTGTTACATGACATGGGTCATCCATCCATTAAAGCCACCATTCGATTAATCAACGACAGATACGTATGGCCGCACATGTCTAAAGACATACGGGTATGGGTAAGAGCCTGTGCCAAGTGTCAAACGTGTAAGGTTTGGAGACATACCAGAACCGAGATAAAGAACATTGGATTACCAATCGGACAGTTCAGACACGTACACATAGACATTGCCGAGATGCCTGAAGTACATGGAAATAAATACTTGCTGACTATGGTAGATAGATTTAGTCGTCAATTTGAAGTGGCGATTTTAAAAGACATGAAAGCGCAAGAAATCTTGCTCGCGTTTCTACATAATTGGATATCGCGTTATGGTGTTCCGGAAAAGGTCACTAGTGATCGTGGTAGTCAATCTATGTCAGAGCATTTCGTAGGATCCCTCAACATCATAGGAACCACTATAATACATACTAGCGCGTATAACCCATGGGCGAATGGGATGGTAGAAAGGCTACATTGTGAACTAAAAGCTGCATTAAGGTTTACTAGTGGAACAAGCTGGATACACGATCTTCCTATAGTACTACTCGCCATGCGCAACAGATATAGGGCACAATTAGGTACTTCCATAGCAGAATTGGTTTATGGAGAACCATTAAGGTTGCCTGGAGATCTTCTAATAGAAACTCCAAGTAGTCTTGATTGGGCTTCAAGTTATGTAGATTGGTTTGTAGGAGCACTTAGAGATAAGATGTGTCGTTTGGCCCCGACCAAGACTAGAAAAGCTAAAACCAAATGCTATGTGTCCTCTGATTTAAAATCGGCTTCGCATGTGTATATAACTAATGAGAATAGGAAGAACTGCCTAACACCATTTTAAAAAAGACCACACAAGGTCCAGGTGATGACTGACAAGAATGTCATCATAGAAATAAATGGCATTGAGGATTGTGTTACGTTGGATCGTTGCATTCCCCAGTTTATCTGGATAGACGGTATAACTGAATTAACAGATGCGTTGAATGACCGTTCTATGGGCGAATCTGATGTGTGCAATCCCACCATGCAGGCAAATAATGAAATGCCGAACTCTGAAGAAGCGTTGTTTAATATAGCAAAATCTTATTCTACTGAATCACAGCATGAAAACTGTTTGTCGGTACCAGATGATTTTGAAGAACCAGTGAATGTTGTACCGAGCGAGATGACGACTTCAGGGGCGCCAGTATGCACAACTTGTTCTGGAAGAGTGCCACTTCAGCCGAAAAACTATGATTACGTCTATTACTAGCCATCTTTTTTGAGAAGGTGGTGTATGTGGAGGAAGATAAATCCTCCGCCAAAATTTAATTAACATTAACTGATAAATTTAAACCACCTTGGCTGATTGTAACGAATTTTAATTAAAAAGAATTTTTTCTTTTAATTTTCCAGAACATTCTTTTTTTAAATACTTGACATTGAATTGTGCGCCATTTTCAGATTTCGAGTGTCTTGCACCTCGACTGGTTATAAAATCTTTTGGTCTGCTGCTATTTTCGAGTCTGAGAGCCCCATAGATGCCAGATCGTTTGAAGTCCTAAAATTCACAGTAGAGTCTTAAATGCTTATATTTCCATTTACATCTGCTAGATGCAATTCCGCAATATCCTGCACTAAACTACTTGTGTCCTCAAATTTAATATCGGTCTCCATGTCTTATTAGTTTAACAATTAAATCAACACTTAATGTTGGGCAATCGGAATAGGAATGTTGTATCTTGATAATTCCGGAACAAATAATCTGGAAGGAGATATACGTAACCAACAGAATTATCAAATTACCCGTTCCAGAGCGTCCCTATTCTGTGTGATATAATATCAAAACCAAAGGCAATTGTAGTAGGAATGTATTGTTGAGATGTATTCGTGTTACTAGAGAAAAATGTTAAAAATGCAGCAGACCAAATTATGTTAAGACCAGTCGAGGTGCGAGACACTCGAAAACTGAAAATGGCGCACAATTCAAAGTCAAGTATTTAAACAAAGAATGTTATGGAAAATAAAAAGAAAAAATTCTTTTTAAATAAAATTCGTTACAATCAGCCATGGTGGTTTAAATTTTTTAGACAATGTTATTTTATTTATGGCGGAGGATTTAACTTCCTCCACAATGCACGCAAAATTATTCCAATTATATTTAAAATGACGCCGAATACATGTTACTCAATTGAAGCATCGCTGTATTTATTATATTTTTCTGATTTACGCGCACTCAACATTGTATTGTTTGATATTATTTACATTTAAATTAAATGCTCTTTTAAAAGAAATATTTTTAAATATGCGGAGACCATTCACTTCGAAAATCGCGCTGTAGAGGCCCTTTGGTCACTACCATAAGGGGTCTCTTGGATGCCAGGCCCGGAAAATCCATATATGCGGAATGATCATCTATTTTGGAATACTTAATTTCATCTGAACTATCTTTTGAGCTATAATCCTTAAGTCCACTAGCCAACTGCTCTGTATCCTCAGTATTTAATAAATCAGCCATGATATTATTAAATTACAATGATTTATTAGCAAAGATTCGGAGATGGAACCACGCAGTGTCCCGCTTGTGCAATTCAGCAACTCAGATCAAAACTAAAACATTTTTCTTCGACAAGACAAGTCAAAAACTTCGACAATATGAACAAAAGAACTTCCAAAAAAAATTTACAACTTTTTCCAAAAATTACAATATTGTTTTACGAAACCAGCGATAACATCAAATGTCCAAAAATAAAATTGATTTATTTTTATATGAGGAGTTAATTGATGTCCAAAAAAATTAAATTAATCTCCACATACACACTCATGTTTAAGATGATTAACCATACATGATGTAGTCCTCATTCTTCGGTTTCTTGATGACTCTTCCAGAACGAGTCTCAACAAGTTGTGCTGGTACTTCACTAGATTTCATATTAATATTGCACTGTTCTTTATTCTCAGTTTTCTTGGTCTTAATCTTTACTTCTTTTCCATATTTATTCGAATCTTCTTTTTTCTCACCAATTTCTGAGTCACATCATGCCTCAACTTCTGGATACCTCGGTGAATACTGTTCCTCAGTCTCCTCCTCCGTCCAAATAAACTGCGGAATGCAGCGATCCAGTGTTACACATTCTACTGTGCCATTTACTTCTATAAGTGAATTTTTCTAAGTCATATGACTGACTTTAAATGGAGTTAGACAATTCTGTCTGTTTTCGTTAGTTATATATACATGAGATCCCAGCTTTAAATCTGAAGATACATAGCATTTGTACTTTGGACTTCTAGTTTTGGTTGGAGCTAAACGACTCATTTTATCTCTCAGTGCTCCAACAAACCAATCTACTGAACTAGAGGCCCAATCAAGACAACTTGGAGCTTCTAGTAGAAGATCTCCGGGTAACCTCAATGGCTCTCTATAAACAAGTTCTGCTATGGATGTTCTTACTGAACTCTGTATCTGTTTCGCATTGCCAACAAAACTATGGGCAAATCATGTATCCAACTGGATCCACCGGTGCAGGTAATGCAGCCTTCAGCTCCCTGTGCAGTCTCTCAACCATCCCATTAGCTCTGGGATTATAAGCACATGTGTGTATTACTTCTATCCCCATTGTATTCAATGATCTGATAAACAGTTCAGACATAAACTGACTACCACGATCAGTAGTTACCCTTACCGGTACACCATATCGCGACACCCAATTATGCAAGAACATAAGTAAGACCTCTTGAGCTGTCATGTCCTTCAGGATTGCTACCTCAAACTGACGACTGAACCGATCGACCATCGTGAGTAAATACTTTTGGCCAGAAATCTCGCGCATTTCTACTATATCACTATGTACATGCACGAAACGACCAACTGGTATACCAATCGTTTTAATTTCAGTTTTGGTATGACGTCAAACTTTACAAGTTTGACACCGGGCACATGTCCTTACCCAGGCTCTTATGTCTTTCGACATCTTAGGCCATACATATCTATCAGTGACCATCCTGATAGTTGCCTTAATGGAAGGATGACTGAATTCATGTAGCTGCTGAATTACCTTATACCTTAATTCTAACGGTACATAAGGTCTAGGTTGGCTCCTAGAGATTTCACATAATAACCACTTATCTCCAATCTTCCTGCGTGTATATGCAGGATTCTTCTCCAACACAGCTACTAAAGGATCAAGACCTTGTGCTTCCATCAATTGCTGGAAAAAATCATTAGAAGATACAATAGAGCATACGAGTGACTCTGAACGAATCATATCTTCATCTGATACGTCTGATCTACTGAGAGTATCTGCCACCAACTTATATTTTACTGAGATATGACTAATGGGAAAATCAAATTCTGCGAGTCGGGTTATTTGTGAATTCACCCGCTGAGAATAATTTAGCCTATTCGCTTTCCCAAGGATACTCAACAACGGTTTATGATCAGTTAATATCATAAACTGATGTCTATCTAGATAATGCTGAAAATGCATCACTGCAGAATAAACTGCTAGTAACTCCTTTCCAATCATATCATATCGCTTCTCGCGATCTTGGAGTTTCCGACTATAGAATCCAATCGGCTTGACTATACCATTTTCGCGTTGAAGTAACACTGCTGCTATGGCTACATCAGAAGCATCTATGACAAGCACAAACGGCTTAGTCAAATCCACAGGTGCTAATGTGGTTATTTGGCTAAACAGATCTTTGGCCCTCTGGAATTTTTCCTTGTCGTCTTGGCTAAAATAAATAGGCCAGGACTTCTTGATCGTGCTCCGTTCACGAAATAAATGTCGATTTAGCGACCGCAAAATTCCAGCTAAACCTGGTATGAACCGACGATAGTAGCTAATCATGCCCAAAAATCTACGCAACTGGCGTACAGTTCTAGGTTCTGGCACATCCTTGATTGCTTGTACCTTGTCTTCCAAGGGCTTGATTCCATCCTTGGAAATGGTGTGTCCAAGATATTTTACGGTAGAGCAACCAATCCTGCTCTTTTCTGGTTTCACTACCAATCCATAATGTTCAAGCTTAGACAAAACGATGTCCAAATGCTCCCGGTGTTCCTCCCTAGATTGACTATATATAATGATGTCATCTATATACACTCTAGCAAATGAACAGTCTTGAAGAACTTCCTCCGTCAGACGCTGGAATGTCTGACTTGCATTCTTCAACCCAAAAGGCATACATAAGAATTCATGCGATCCTCCTCCAGGGAATCGCACTGCTGTGAGCGGTATAGATTCTGCCTCCATAGGTACTTGATAGTACGCCTTCTGCAGATCTAACGTTGTATATACCTCATACCCCATTATATCCCTGAGCAAAGTACTCTGGTTCGGTAGAGGATACGAATCACCTTTCGTTACCGAATTCAATAGACGATAGTTACCACAAACCCTCCATTGACCTGGTTCAGGTTTGGGAACAACCACTATTGGAGATGCAAAGTTGGAATTTGAACGCCTACAAATTCCTTCTTCTCTCAACCGCTTAAATTCTTCAATAGCAACCTGCTGCTTATGTTGTGCTAACGGTTGAGCCTTCGGTCAACAGGGTAGTGATTCCACCAACTCGATTTGATGTTCTATGTCTGTCTTTAAACCATTCCGCTTAGCATTGTATGGCAGAAACACGGCCAGGTGTTTCTCGATGATATCCACCAAGTCATCGGCGACGACGGGTCTGGGTAGTCTCACTGACCTAACTACTGAGGTCCCAGTCTCAGCATAAGTCACTATCCCAGTGCTTTGTCCAATGGTCCTAGATTTGGGATCTAAAGCGAGATTAAAATGGATCAAAAAGTGCATCCCAATGATGTTATTCTTTATATCAGCGACCAGAAAATTCCATGTAAATGGAGATTTCAGCCCCAATGTCACTGACAATTCTTTAACTCCCTTAACCTCAATTGGACTTCCATTAGCAGCCCATAGTTGGTAATCGAATGTGGGGCTATCAATTTCCACCACATCAGATCGAACTATGCTCACCTCTGCACCCGTGTCTATTAAGAAATTTAAGCCGCTAAGTTCATCAGTTATAACGAACTTATTGTTGCTATAACCAGCAACCTCTTTAAGATTATCTGCCAGCCGAAATCTAACAGATTTACGGACTGTATTACCGCGCATTTCTTCCATCAAATCTTCGGAACCTAACTTCGAGGATAATGCATACCTTGGAGCCTTGCATGCGCAACCCCCCCTACGGCTCCTATTAGCGGGGGCTTTAATAGTTTTTCGGCAACTTCGACCAGGCTTCAGGAAGACTACTTCCTTTCCATCGGGGACCACCCAATTTTGAAAACGTGCATTCCCCCTCCTGGCATTTTCAAAACTCGGCGTATTTGCGATGCGATATGCACCACTCGCTTGGTCCTTGTACACTCTCACGAGATTCGCCTCTCCAATGCTTGGAATTTGAACGTTGACTCCGAGAATTTACCCTACTTCTGTTGGAACTTTCCTCATTGTTTTTTATCCAACCCACATCCCTGCGGAGGGTACTTAATTCATTCTTTATGGTCAGGAGTCTCTCTGATAGATGTCTGAGTTGCAGCTCCAGGCGTGAATGTGCGGTTACTGCATACACCTTAGGTTCCTTCTCACGGTACAATTTGTCCAAACCTTTGAGCTTCTTTGGCCACTCTAGTTCCAATGTATCATATACATCCAAGGTGGCTCTTAGTCTAGCAGGCAATTCTGCTACAAATATACTATTTATAACTTCCTCAGATATATCAAGCCCGATGGATTTTGAAATATGTCTGTCATAAAATTCAGATGGAAGTAGATTTCCCATCTTTTCCTGGCGTAATAATCCAGTCATCCGTGCAATCCTGTCGGGTTGCTATCGTTCATGGAGTTATTCTTCTAGAAGCTCAAATGCATTTTCTGAATCATTCTCAGTAGCAATATTCCTGAGACTAAATAGATTCTTTTTTAATGGCTCAGGTAAGAACCATCAGGCCGAGGCAAACCTTTCTATAGGGTCGGTCATCCGTTTTAGTTTAAAATAAAATTTTGCCTCTTCGACCCATTCAGAACATTTGTCTGGTCTGTACATGGTGAGCTTAACATTGCTCTCCATAGAATTGCGGCAAAAACGATCATCTACATCATATTTTCCCGCATAGATGATCCTGGCGCGGTCGTCATTTTTTGTAGAGGCCCTTTGGTCACCACCATAAGGGGCTCTCTTGGATGCCAGGCCCGGAAAATCCATATATGCGTAATGATCATCTATCTTGGAACACTTAAGTTCATCTGAACTATCTCTTAAGCTACAATCCTTAAGTCCACTAGCCAACTGCTCTGTATCCTCAGTATTTAATAAACCAGACATAATATTATTAAATTACTTGCAATTTATATATTATATTAAATAAGTAAGCTTACCAGGATACGCTGATATCCACAGGTTACTGAACCGGAATGATTGAGACCTTAAAACAAATATACACTTTAAATACCCAAAGCAAATTTGTGGTTCTTTTCGCTGATAATTAAAAAGAACAATCGACAAGAAGATTACAACGATTTATTGATAAAAAGTCGGAGATGGAACCACGCAGTGTCCCGCTTGTGCAATTCAGCAACTCAGATCAAAACTCTCCATTTTCCTTCGACAAGACAAGTCCAAAACTTCGACAATATGAACAAAAGAACTTCCAAAAAAATTACAATATTTTTCAAAAATTACAATATTGTTTTACGAAACCAGCGATAACATCAAATGTCCAAAAATAAAAATTGATTTATTTTTATATGAGAGGTTAATTGGTGTCCAATAATTAATTTAACCTCTACACTTTTCCAAATGTGGCGTGTGGCAATAGCCACCTTTTAAGACAAATAATGAACAAAGGGCTTATCTAGGGCAGACATAATTTCAACAGAAATTCCTCTTAGAAGCGCCCGTTTAAGAATGAAGCAGTCAGACCAATGATAAAAGAAGACTTTGAGCCGAAGTGAGCATAAATTAATTAATATGTGTAAATTTGTTTTATTAAATCGATGCTCGTTGTGCGAGCAAAATTCTATATATAATTGAGTAAAAATAAAGCATGTGTGGTACATTTAATATGGCTTCTGATGGGTTGGAAACGTTGATTCAGGGACTGACTTCTCAAATGAATAATTTAACTGCAGAATTAAGCATAATTAAGTCTCGTCTGGACGATACGCTAATAATAAACACAGACGACATACATGTACGTGGACCATCCAAAATGGCGACCGCGCCGAAGAGGAATCAGAAGGAAATATACCGGCGTTTTGAGCCGAATCGACAAGTTTTTTTCAAACCGTCATCAGAATTTAAGCCTATGCTGGCACCACTAGATTTGGAAAGGCCACAGTTGTGGCTCGAAAAATTTAGAGCATCAGTTTGAGCCAAAGAATTTACATAAGAAGCACCTATTGTACGTGTGGCTGTCCAGGAATTAGTAGACCGGATAATAGCACTCCAATTGGAATTGCCGGTAGACCTCACGTATGAAGAATTTAAAAGACGCGTGTTGGATCATTTCCGGGCCAGGCCTCAGAAAGTGTTCTCAGAATTATACAGCCTGAAATTATTAATGGGTGAGATGTCCATGGATACCATGGCACGTATCAAGCGGTGGTTCTCAAAGCTTACCAAGTCTTTACCCGGCTTGCAACCACATGAGGCCATCATGTTCATGCTGCTGGATCCTATCAGATACGGTGCAATATCCAGCGCCCAGGGAGGCCTTGAAGAGAGACTTCAGGCTCTTCAAAGTACGGCCATGTTGACAAACAAAGCGGAAGCTGCATCTCCACGCATGGGTCCAGTTAAAACATCTGGCAGGTGCGACATACCGTACTGGAATTCTTTGCGGCATAATAATCAATTCCGCGACAGAAGGCAACAGCCAGTGGCCTGGAAGCAAAGTCAGTATATTCGGACTTCAGCTCCGATGAATACGGCGTATAAGCGTCAGCAAAACCAATGTACTGCTCCTCGAGAACGGCCAGTTCAGTGGGGAAACAGCGTTCACAATCTCACAAATAAAGGTGGGCGAGAGCAGGGAACAAGTATTTATCTTTTGGTGGCTCCGACGGGTAGATCGAATGAAAACCAGCAGAACAAACAAAAAAGTGGTCAGAACCAGATGGCCTTTGAATAAAAGGAAGTGTAGGAAACATTACCAAATGTAAGAATTTTCATTAAAGTTAAATTTTTAGAACTCTTTAACGGACAGTCAGTAATAATGCAATTGGATACTGGAGCTGATGTGTCAGTATAACCATTGACTTGGCCATTGAACAATGTAAAACCTAGGAGAGCAAGTTTAGGTTAGGCATCGGGCGCCTCGATGGTGGCTGTGGGCGAGTGGGACTCGAAGTTGTTAATAAATGAAAATGTCTATCATATGTCTTTTGTTGTTGCGAATACGCCAACGCCCTTATTGGGACTTGATTTCATTAGAAAATGGCTTAAGACGATAGACTGTCATAATAAACGTGAATGCATATCGAGGCCTGAGAAAATAAGTTCAATAAAGTCTTTAAGTACCCCTAAGATCCAGGGGGGTACCAGTTTTCTGCCTGGGTGGTGGAAGAATCTTCGAAACAAATATAACATTATATTCCAACTGTCTGATTGCAGCGAATGTTCAGGGCCGACGGTCAACAATTTTAAGCTATGGCTAGAACTAAATGAAGGTTACGAACCACCAAAAGTATATGATGCTCCTCCAAATAAATAAGCAGCAGCGACTCGAGCAACCCAAGAAATGATAGAAGCCGGCGTTCTTGAACCGTCATCATCTGTTTTTCGTGCTCCGATGGTTTATGTTACGAAAAAGGATGGTTCGCTCCGACCGGCGGCTGATTTTAGACAATTGAACTCAGTAACTAAACCGGACCCGTATCCCATGCCGGCTCTGCGTGATCTGTTCTTACAGCTAGCGGGAGGCAAATGGTTTGCCGTGCTTGATCTTAAACAGGGATTTTGGCAAATAGGCGTGCGGCCCGAAGACCGATGGAAGTTAGCGGTACAAGTACCCTAAGGTCATTTCCAATTCACCCGGGTACCATTTGGCCTTAAAAACGCACCGAAAGTGTTCCAAAGAATGATGGACTCGTTCGTGTCTGACTTAACTTGTACAACAGCTTACGTAGACGATGTTATTATATGGGCCACTACTGAACACGAATTACGTGTTAGGCTGCAGAAGATGTTGGCCAAAGCTGTAGAATGGCGATTACACTTTTAATCCAGAAAAGGTTCAGATAGGTCAAGAAGTGCGGTTCTTGGGGCACTTAGTCTCAGCGGACGGATGCATGCCGTTAGATTCGAATGTACAACCTATCAAGGATTATCCGGTGCCTACTACTAGAAAACAATTGCGCCGGTTTATTGGTATGGTGAATTTATATAGACCATACTTGGCAGGGATGGCGGTTACGCAACAACCCTTATCGCAGTTAACTAGTGCCAAGGTACCATTTCGTTAGACGGAGGAGGCTCAAGAAGCGTTTGTGCTATGCAAGCAGAAATTAATAGGGCCAACTATTCTGACTTTCCCTGTAGGTAATACGTCAATTGTTACAGACGCGCCAGATATTGGGATAAGAGCGGTGTTACAAGCTGACGGACGTCCTGCGCATTTTTTAGTCGCACACTCACTAAGGCGGAACAGAACTATAACGTCACAGAAAAGGAATTACTTGCCGTACAATGGGCGCTACGGAAGTTTAGATATTTTGTCATCGGGGTCACGTAGACGTCTTTGCCGACCACAAAGCGCTAGTGCATTGGAGATCACTATGTATTGAGAAGAAACGAATACATCGAGACATTAAAGAAATGGAAGAATACGATATATCAATTCATAATAGAGCAGGAATCGAGAATGCGGCAGCCGATGCGCTCAGCAGAATTTCCGCTCTGCGGGTTTTGCCGCTTATAGAGGTCTCTGAAGAACAAGGAAAAGATTCCACGTGTCAGGAAATAGCCAATCATTTAAAAGACGCCACAGTGGTATCTGCACCATATAAAATGTTGAGCCTACAGAACGGCCAGTTGGTGCGGTAAGAAGGACAAACAGTGCAATGGTTTGTGCCAGAATCTATAAGAACAGAATTAATGGCCTTTTGGCATAAAACGTTGGGACATCCCGGCGCTGGGCGGCTCATTGAGACATTGCAGTCACGATTGTATTGGCCTGGCATGTCCAAAGAAATTCGTAGCTATTGTCAACAATGCAGTACATGCCAACGTTGAAAACCACAATAACGAGGAAAAGTCACTCCGATTGCTTTCAATGCCACTGCACGGAACGAACTTCTGCATATCGACCTAGTAGGTCCACTGCCTTTAGCTCGCGGCGGGGTGTCCTATGTGTTTTCCATGGTCGATAAGTTTACCCGATGGGTCGAGTTTGTACCACTGATGAAGATCACAACAGAAAAGATTATAATGTGCTTAGATGAGCGATGGCTCAGTCGATTCGGTGCACCACAATTTATTGTTACCGATTAAGGCGCACAGTTTGAGTCGAAAGAATTTAATCAGTGGTGCAAAGACCTTGACATAAAGCATTCCCTCACAGCCACGTATCACCCGCAAACCAATGCGACAGCTGAGCGCGCACATAGGACGATGAAAGAGGTACTGCGATGTTGGTGCCACGAGAGCCCGGGAACGTGGAGAGACAAATTACATTTGGTCGAGCGGGCCATGTGCTTTACAGTCTCAACAACTACAGGATTCGCTCCAACAACCATGGTCTATGGAGGACACATAAGACTGCCAGATGAACCTGTAATCCAAGGATCCCATGAGCGCTGCACCATAGCGGATATTCAGAAGCGACTAAAACAGTTAACTGAATATGTTTGCGACACACAGCGACAAGGCTATGCAAGGCAACGGACACGCACTCGCCTAAATGTCGGTGACTATGTCATGGTCGCGAAGGTCGAGCCCAGTGGCACTGCAGGCTGTCAATGATGGGCCGTATCGCGTGGAGAGAGTGGACCTGGGGAGCACACTACTGTTTTTGTTAGCATGCCCGATGGACCACGAGCTGTTGCACTGGACTGCCGTGTAAGCAAAGCCGCCAAAGTCGATTCTTGACGGAGGGGAAGATGTGGCCATAGCCACATTTAAGACAAATAATTGATCAAAGGGTCTTATCTAGGGCAGATATTATTTCAACAGAAATTCCTCGCAGAAGCGCCCGTATAAGAATGAAGCAGTCAGCCCAATGATAAAGAAGACTTCGAGCCGAAAGGAAACATAAATTAATTAATATGTGTAAATTTGTTATATTAAATCGATGCTGCGTTGTGCGAGCAAAATTCTATATATAATTGAGTACCAATAAAGCATGTGTGGTACATTTAATATGGCTTCTGATGGGTTGGAAACGTTGATTCAGGGACTGTCTTCTCAAATGAGTAATTTAACTGCAGAATTGAGCATAATTAACTATCGTCTGTACGATACGCTAATAATGAACACGGACGACATACATGTACGTGGACCATCCAACATAGGTGGACATAACATGGCGTTTCCTATCTTTCGATACTTTTAGCAGACAGCAAAGATTATTAAACATTTCATACAGCAGTTGCTTTGGAACCTCCTGTTAAATAGACAGATAAACATTTATGCATTTGTGTATGTTTTTACGTGTGAATTCATGCATTTTTTGACTTATTTTCATGCATTTATTTACTTATGTTCTTACACTGGTATGAGTAACTGCATACATTAATGCACGTTTTTATTAATATACATACGCATTTATGAATGTACTTATGCACCAAATTATATATGTACGTGTGCTGATATATCGAAATGCATAAATATATATTTTTAGCCAAGTAGGTATGTATCTACGTATTTATGTATCTATCTGTGTATTTATTCCTTTATTAACGTATGTATGTACCTTTGTCTCAATATATGCATTAATGTGTATATCTGTGTGTTTATGCATTCAATTATATATGGATTTTAACATACAAATTCAAAGTACATATGCATGTGTTTTTGTGCGCGAGTGTGTTTGTGTGTATGCAAATATGAATGTATGTATGAATAAATGTATGTATATACGTTCTAATTTATGCATACATTTTTGTTCTACTTGCTACTTTTTTCTACGTGCTTATGTACGCATGCATGTATGCGCGCGATCATTTGTATTTTACTATTGGAATTTAAAAATTTCATGTACGTACGTAGGTATACATTTACGTTTACTTGTGCCTGAATTAAGATAGGTTTCGCGATATTTATTCATGAATGTTCATGTGCATGAATGTGTCTACGCGTGTGTGCATGCTTTTAGTTTTGCACAAATATATGTAATGTTATTAGTGTTCACCGCATAATAAGTGTAATTCATCATACTTTATTATTATAATACTTAACATAAAAACTCTAATGTTTGTCAATAATATAGAAAATTCAGCCACATAGCGCAAAATTTATCACATTTCAAGAATTTCAAAATCGTACAATAAATTTCTATTTTAAACTCGTGACCTCGAACGGAGAGTGCGTGCTTGTATCCGTAGGAACCTCGTTTACACTGGGGACATTACATTCAATGTTTTCAGAAATATATGTTGGACTGTTTTTTTCTGAATACCTGTCGATTAAAAATATAAATAAGCAAGCAAACAAAATAAATGAAATAAAACATAAATAGGAAAATTGTTCACTAATTAAATCGTATTTTAAAATGGATAATAAACGTGGGATAAATAAAAATCTAGAATCTAAATATTAATAAATTATTATGCGATATATTAGCTGACAAGTAGCTTTCAAAGAGAAGATTTTTCAACCACGTTTAATAAATTTTCCTAATAAATTATGGTTTTTCTATATATTTAAAAATGCAGAAGTTAATATTAAAAGCAATAACAACCACTTAAAGATTACTTTCTAACTAGATCTATTAATTTAAGTGAGCTTAATTGTAATAGTAACGTAAATTGAGAAGTGCGCTGCGTAACAGTGCATAACCCTGTTATACGGTAAGTTTAAACAAAACAGATTGTAAAGCGCCAAATTGTTTTCACCAGATCAAAACTTCAATTAAGTATTTAATACATTCCGTACACGTTATAATTGTATTAAATATAACGGTAATGATTTAGGATATGTAGTGTTAAAATATGTGAAATATTTATTTTCATGTATGAATTTCCTAGCTAATCATACTCACACAAAAACAAATATTTCGCGATTAAGTAATCATTGATTGCAGTTTATGACAAATTAAAAAAAATCAAGCTTGCAAGCTTGAAATCACCACCAATTCCTACAAAAGAATAACAAAACTACCGTCCTTCACTAGCACTCACACGCTCCGCCCATCCACGATCAATATCAAGATACGACAGTACACAAATTACCAATGATCAAACAGCAGAGCATATAGATGTAAAACAAAATTAAATATGCAAATTTCACCATATATATGCATTGCGATGTGATTTTAGCTAGTTAGATCGAAGTTGTTCCCTTATGCTGATGAAAGACGGTTTAAACACGTACTAAGATGTAACTGACGATAGATTTGCTATGTTGTTCGATTATGTTCAGTCTAATGCGATTGTGTTATTCAAGCTAGCAAACAAGATCTAAATAATTATCAACACTCGCGCAACTGAAATTCGTTAAATTACATAAATGTTCATTTGAATAACACTTACTTATGTAGTATGGCGTCTGGAAATTAATAGATTTTGAATAGTTAGTTGGAACTTTGAGTCCAAATGGATACCATGATCTACACCTAAAAGGAAAATATCTAATCGAATTACATTAGCAAGAATATAACTGAAAATTGTGTGTATTGTGAGGCAGGGTTGCTGAGTGGTTAGAATAGCAGATTCCGAAGCAGACGAGACCAAATATGAGCCCTGTATTTGGTAAATTCCTAATATTGACGAAACCGGTCTAATGGATAAACCACCTTTTCTACACTATACAACTCTTAGCTTATACTGACAAATGTACGAACTTAATGGGTGTGGTGTTTTGTATCAAGAGCGCAACTTTGATTATAGTTATTGTTATCATCGCCCGTTCAACGACACCAAACGCAAACTCCGCCTATTTACGTCTCCACACATCAAAAGTTGTCACTGATGTGTGTTTATATATATATATATATATATATATATATATATATATATATATATATATATATATATATTCTCATTAGCCATCTAGTTTTGCCATGTTACCATCATTTTTTTAAAATCTTGGTCAAAATACAAGTAGAAGATTTCATATTCCAGACCCTTGGTTTCCGTAAAGCGGTATTTGTATCCACTCTCCTCACTTAACTCTGGATATTTCAGCTTCCTTACGGTCGATGTTAATTTACCTTTTTACCTAGAAGATTTAATGTAAAGAGGAATTTACTGAACAATCCCATTTTTAGAAAATTATAAGTCATAACCGGTCGTGGTAGAAAAGTAATTGATGTGAAAAATTGTAGGCCACAACTAGACCGCAATATTTCAATTGTAGCTAATCGTATTTCAAATCTATGAGCATTTAATCTTTATAAAAATCAAGTTAAATAAATAAACCGTGGTTTAGACATGGACATTTTATATGAAAGGTGATTTGGTAATGCGTTCATTAGAGAAACTGTTAAAACTGCATAACTTCTTCCAGATGATGATAATTTTACGCCTTTAATTAGACGATGACTCAGTGGTTTTAACTCAACTAGTGGATACATTTAAGCCAAATTATGAAATTAAACGTTTCAGTAATGAGCTAAAATCGAATAATATTGTACATCGAATGTGGATAGGGGAGGAACGACGGTTCTGATGAGTCAATTCGATGATAATAACGCTTGTTGTTATAATAAGAAACGACTAGAGCCCAAACTGTATCTATGGTTAAACTGAACCAGGATAAGAATGAATTCGTAAAGTTCTTAAATTTAACGAACGGAACGAGCGAAATTTAACTTACACAGATATCCTCAATTCCAAGTCCAATCGTATGAAAATGGGTATCATAGAGTAATCAACATTAAGAAGCCTTAGAATAATAAACATAAAAATAGGCTGTTGGAATAAAGCAGACTATGTGATATATTCAGTGCTAACGGCTTTCGTCTGACTTTGAAAGAAGCGGCAAATTCCCTAATTTGTAAAATATTCTAATCATTATTTGATGTACGTAAAAGCTGATGGAGCAAAGCAAGATTGTAAAATCATGGAGCTACACCCCCTTTAAAAATGTCAAAAGGCAAAATATGAACCGTTTTAAGATTCCTTTTCCCTGGGTACTACATTCCCTAACCAAAACAAATGAACCTTTAGAAATATGAGATCCTATGCAATATACTGTATTCGTCATGTATGTCTGTAAATCTGAGCGCCCAAGAGAAATAATTAAGGGGAACAGAATTTCATTTAAATATTGACATTTTGCCAGATATAATCATTCCCATCATAAAGTGGAGATTGAACAAAGTACAAACTGGGAGGAGTTTAGTTACACAGCGATATATACATATAACAGAATTATCAGATTGACAAGCGAATCCATAGAAATTAAATCAAGAGATGTGATGAAAGGAAGAATTGTGGTAAAATCATTTAGGTCGATTTAGAATAAAGCATTAGCTAAAGGTAGGGTAGTTCCATTGCAAAAATCTAAATCCTAAGCTAGCTTCAGTAACATATAAAGTGCCGCATTGTGATGACTTACTGGTAAGACTAGTGTCTTAATACTGGTCAATTAATTATCTCGTGTAAAATCTTTAAAAATTTGCATTCTTTCACTGTTCGTTTATTTCAACTATAATTTATGGTTCATTGTGTGTTTAACTGTCTAATGAAATTAAATGAAAATTCAAGTCAGATTTTTCAATAGGTTTATAGCCGATGAAAACTATGAAACGTATGCTTAAAATCAAGTTTGCGAGCTTGAAGTAAACACCAATCCTATTTTAGTCAACGAAACGAGCAAAATAACAAAATTACCATAAGTTAAATGTACTGACGCGTTAAGACTCCTTCATGATCATCATCATAACATAATAGAAACCGCCCAGCGACGATCCAACGGTACTTCATATATATAGAAAGCTAAATTAATGTGAGGTTTACACCTATAGCTGTCATGCATATATCGTACATGACTCAAAATGTCGGCTGCACTATTTCTAAGTCAAGAAAATTTACTTTCTCCAGATTTCATCTTATGTATTTACTTTTTGCAATTTAACAACAATTCCTTTAATCAAGTTTTATAATAATTAATATCTATGTGATGTGATTAGTTGTCTTCAATTTTGGCGAAAATAGTTTGGTCACAAAATAATGGTATACGCTTTGTTATATTTTGTTTCTATAGCCCGGTGGCACGCGTCAGATCATTGTAGCTCTGGCTAAAATGGACGAGTCGTCTCAGAGGGACGAAACTTTCATCTATTAGACGAATGTTTCTACAACCTATGACTAATTAAATATTTGATCATATTTAAATTCGTTGGATATGTTGGATAAGTTTTATAAAATTTACAAGTTAAAATGAAGTCTTTTACATTGTGTTGAGGTCGTTCGAGGTGATAACAAAATTGAGGTATGCAGTTCAATTGATACCACTCGTAGGTCGGTAAAATCTTGATTCCCTGAAATTTATAAGTGAATTGCTTGATTTGTTAAATAAGCAAACAGATCTCGCTTGTCTTGTTTTTAAACGGCTTGCTCTGAAACTAATTACAACGCAGATTTAAAGATTTTTTCCGAATATTCAGAATTTCATTTCCAGTCACATTTTCAGGTATGACGCCATTCGCACACTGAATACAATATGTGGCAAATGTGATATCCTCATACCGAATAGATCCATTTATATTTATTGTATTTCCCGCAATATTATCCTTGTCTGTCCCATTATCCGGCCTTCATAACTATTTTCTCATTCTCAAAGTTATATGTATATATATTTATATACACACACATATATATATATATATATATATATATATATATATTGTGTGTGTGTGTGTATGTAAACAGTACATTTCATGGCAAGAAGTGGGATTAACAAAACTTCCGTTTTATTATATTCAAGTAAAACTCATTTCTCCGTTTACCCTATGCTGTTTTATGTACAATAGGTAATAGAGAGAAAGTGTTTCATAATATTGTTGATATAATATAGTACTACTACAAAGTTTCGAAAAAAACCCGAATATGGGGCCTACAATAACGAAACTTCTATCAGCTAAATAAACCTTTATTCATACATATATCGTGTAAAAAGTTAATTTAAACAATCACTAATTGCGCGGGTGGTGATAACAATACTTCAAATCAAGTTTGCGTGCTTGAAGTAAACGCCAATCCAATTGTGTTTAACCAGATGTCGAACAACATTGCAAAGCTGCCATCAGTCCATACTCCTTCTTCTCCAAACTTTGGCGATATACTATGTTCTGTCAACAGTTTTATGAACCAAAATACCTATGACCTATTGAAAATATTGTGAGATTAATTAAACTTGGAATTGAGGATTACTGTAACCTAATGAAAATGAAGTTTTGTTGATCCTTCTACCCGTCTGGAAAGCAACTTGAAAGATCGTTACATACGAATAGAAGTGTGTGTTAATACGGAAATTCGGAAAAAATCTAAAAACCTTAATAAAATTCGTTTCAGGACTAGCATGATAAGGTGTGCACCTGAAAATGTGGAGGAATCAAGATTTACAGAGCTAAAAGCGGCATAATTTGTCCTGCAATTGGCAGGTATGTTTTCAGCTAGATAGATGTCCACACTACGCAGAAAGCAAATCCGTTTAATAAATATATAGAAACGTTAAGAGAAATAGGTCAGGAGCGCATGAGTACTTTACAAACTTCAAATCGGGAAAACTACAAATTGAAAATGAAGTTTAAAATACCTTATGCTTGAAATTATTTATAAAGTCATTGATATACATAAATGCTTTAGATTTAAACTAATTTTATGTTCGATAGAACAGGAACTGTTCTGAAACTAGAAGTATCTGTACATTTGATAAAATTTTTAATTAGAAAGCAACACATTACATTATATAACAAGGTTTATTAGAGAATCGGTTGATCGTTATAAATGAATTATTAATTTAATACCTCTTAAAAAAATTGAATTCTGGGTGACGCGCGCGGTTTAAAATGGCTCCAACTTTTCTGAATACTGAATTTGAAAGAATTATTACGGACATTCAGAACTCCATGAAGGAGCTTAGGGAGGAAAACAAAACTATTAAAAATAAAATTGTTAAACTGGAGTTGGATGTAAGCAATTATTCAGCAAAATTGGATTTATCAGAAAGGAGAAATGATAACTTAAGCGCTAAAATTGAGGAATTGACCGTTGCGTTAAACGACTAGATGGATAAATTAAAAGACAAGTTTAAGCCATGGATCGAATGAAGTGAAATAACTAAAGAAGACGATATATCTACAAAAAGCAGTTCTTCAGGTGAAGAAATATTGAATATTTTATCTAATGAAGTTTCTGCAAGAATCGGAAAACAAGAACAGTTAATTTTATTTAATCTTAATGAAAATGCTGATCATAAGGATGTTGAGAAGTTAAATGCTTTAATTAGAGATACGACAGAGGCTGAAATAACGAAATGCTTTAGAGTTGGAAAAAAATCGGAACGACCAAGGCCGGTTGTGATAAAATTATCAAAGATGCCGACGAACAAGCAAGTGGAGGATATCAATAAAAAGAAAGAAGAATGTCGTAACTTTCACAACATATTCATCTCCAGAGACAAGACTTTTCTGCAAAGAAAATTGTCAGCGGCAAAAAAGGTAAAGAAGAATTTAGATCAGAAATCAAGTCATCCGGAACAAGTTACAATAAAGGGTGTGTCAATCGATTCTAAAATTGCAAAAAACGGGGTTTCATTAATGAATGTTGTGACAGCGGACAGCTACGAACTTAGCTACGGTACCCAACAAACGAAGTATACGGAAACGCCAAAAGTTAAATCAGTAACCATTGAAGACTCGTAGAGATGAGCTGGGTTGTTCATATACTTTATTTTCGGCTAATTGTCGAAGTGTTAAGAATAAAAATTCCTTGCCGTGTGATTCTATGATAAGTAACAATTTTGACTTTATAATTTTATCTGAGACCTGGCTGAACAAGAACATTGAAAACTATGAATTTGACATTCCTCATTATTCTCTATTTAGGAAAGACAGATCACTGGATAAAAGAGGTGGAGGAGTACTTATTTATAGCAAATCGATATTAAATGCAACAGTGTTACATACTAGCGAATATAATACTGTCATTGATTTTTTAACTATACAAATAGATAACCTGATTTTAACCGCGGTTTACAGACCGCCGTATGCTAATTTACATGATGATCAAATGTTTACCAATTCCTTTCAATCTATTTTCGACTGCCATGGCTATATTGTTGTGGTAGGAGATTTTAATAAGGTGCATGACTGTGAAATAATCAATCTTTTTTCTAATCATGATCTTAAGCAGATTATAAAGGAACCAACTAGAGGTTCGGAATGCTTAGATCATGTATATTTAGAAGTTGAAGCGTTGAACTCGCACAGTTATGATGTTGTAAATTACTTCAAAGAATTGGATCATAAACAAATTATTTTACAATGGAACCTTTTGAGTAGCAAAACACAGAAACCTAATTTTGAAAATGCACACGTGCAATGTTCCAGAATCAACTGGAATCTTTTTAGAGAATTAAGCTTATCAATTGATTATGAATGTTTTTTATCATGAACAATGACGAATTTGTTTCTTCTGTTTCATTGTTATTATCTGATATATTTAGGGCATCTACATTTACGGATGTTATACCAAAGCGAATCAATAGGAAGTTATGTAAGCTAAGAATCAAACGAGATAATATAATGAAATGTAGTCTTATCAATAGTATTAAAAAATGAGGTTAGATATGATCGATAAAGAAATTAATTCATCACTGCTGATAATCCGTCAAAGATCAGAGAGAATTATTTTGGCCAAACTGAAGAGTAATCCTAGACTAGGATACAAACTCCTCACAGACTACGGTAAATATAAGGAAAAATTAAACCTTATATTACCTGTGGGTAAAACTGATTATGAATTTCTCTGTGAATTGGATGAAGTATTTGGCAACTTGTTGTGTAATCCACAGAAGGAAAGCAATTTTATTGATCTACCGGATCCTTCGGGAAACCAGGATCTAGGACTTGTTATTGACAGTGATGCATTGATAGAATTAATGTTAAAAATAAAATCAAAAAAACAAAAAGATCACCTTGGTATATCGATTGATAACCTACTTCAATTACCTTTAAATTTTATGAATGCGCTCTGCAATTTTATAAATAGAATTTTGAAGAATGGGATATTACCAATCGATATACTAACAATAGTAGCTAAACCTTTGCCTAAAGTAAGTAAGCCAACGTGTGCC
>JAQBSW010006455.1:0-48425 GCA_029291075.1 Eudiplozoon nipponicum | reverse complement strand
TACAAAAGCCAAAACTGACTAATGTTTAACTGCCATTCAACCATAAGTCTTTCATGGTTATATGTGGACCATAAAAGAACACTAGGTCGCCCATTCCTAATGAGGATGTTTTTTTATTTTGAGTTTTCCTTCTCTTAGTCCGAATTGAGAACCAATGCAATGACATCATTTTGATTTAATAAATACAGCATAAACATGATAAACTAGATTTCAACAAAAGCATGACCTATCTTATTATAGAAGCTTGTAAAAAATTCACGTGTTATGTAAAAGAAAAATTAATAACTACACAAGAATAGCGTCCAAGTAATTAAGATGCAAACGGGAAGCCTAGCGCAGATTCGGACAACACATTAAATTGTTTCAGCTCCTTCATATATTGGGGAAAGTCTTCATATATATAGTCAAGTAATCAATCATTGACTGCCTGGCTGGTGAAAACAAATTTTTAAATTACAGGCAGTACAATTAAAATATAATTGATTGCGAGGGTGGTGGTAACAATTCTTTAAATCAAGTTTACGAGCTTGAAGTAAACACCAATCCCATTGTATTTCACCAGTCGTCGAGCAACATAGCAAGTGCGTTGTTCGACGACTGGTTAAATACAATGGGTTTGGTGTTTACTTCAAGCTCGTAAACTTGATTTAAAGAATTGTTACCACCACCCGCGCAATCAATTATTGTTAAATTGTATAGCAAAGTTACCGCCAGTCGCACGCACTTACGCGTTTCGATCTTCAATGATCATTATTAGAGTACGACGGAAAACTAATTAGCGAGGATAAAACCGCACTGCATATATATGGAAAGTAAAATTATGTTTGCCAGCTTGAGATAGGCATCCAACTTAACCAATCGTACATAATAGAAACGTTACCACAAGTCAAACCAGCTGATGCGTTTCGACCTTCCATGATCATGATCAAAGCATGACGCCAAATTAACTTATGAGGGAAAAACCGAAATTCATTTATAAGTTATGGAAATCCGACATTATTTCTATCATAACCAATACTCATGATTTCATAGTATTTTCTAATGCATACGATGGCAAGAATCATAACATAACAAGGGTCATCCAGGAATAAAAATAGGACCCTAACTGACTAAAACATTCAACATTTGAAGTTTTCCGGGAAATTTGAAGTAATTCGAGATCAATTGTCATAATCAAGGTGGCGTTCCTGATATAAACACCTGACCCATTAAGTACATACATTTTTCAGTATAAACTAAGAATTGTATAGTGTAGAAAGGGAAATTCATCCAGTAGATTTGTCGCTTGCTGAAGTTAGACTATTTCAATAAAATTGTGTTTACAGAGCAAATTTATAATATTTAAAAAAACAAAAAAATTAAATTAATGTCTGGTACTTGAACATTCTGATCGGATTGATTGACGCCACTCATATCTGCATTAATCAGTTTGGTAGAACATTTTAAAAAGAGCGAATTTCTTTTTTGAATGCCAAACTAAAGGCACAAATGTCTTTTTCTCTTTCATAACTAAACACATTAGACATAAGTAAACTAGCTCTTCAATAACCTTCCAAACAGTGAGACATCAAAATTTATGTTTTAAGAAATTAATAGTGGATTTCTGAACGCTACGAAATAGATTGCGTAAACAGTTAATGGAGATCGTGTACATGTCGTTCCATATAGGACGAATAATTTTTTTTAATGTTAAAGGTTATTATGAAGGTAAAACACATAACAAACACTAGAATGCCTTTACGAACTTCAAATGCGTACAATCACTGGCTTCAGCTCAAAACCGAAGATCTCATACTATCGTATCCTGAGACGCCTAACAAAGCCAAAAAAAAAATTTAACCGTGGAATCTTTGCATTTTCGCACAATATTAAAAACTCGATTGTCATTTTTAACAAAATAAACATTATAGGCATAGCTGTATTTTTGTAGGATAAAATACATGAATAACTTTTTTTTAATTCCAAATAAATTAATTAAACATCTCAATTGAAAGAATCTGTCGAATTAATGCAAAGTTTCCAGTTCTTTGTTGTGCAAAACTAGACTATTAGTCTCAGTTTAATGATTATTTTTTCGTTTAGAGATTGTTCGGCGTGAATTATCATACAAATGAATGGCAAGCCTTCAAGAAAGGCATGCACAAAATATGCGGAAATACCCACAATCGATAGGTGGAACACGAAATTAACGCTAACCTTGATTCGTACACCAAGAAATAGTAAACATTAACGTCAATACAGATGAGAAATAAGCAGCACAGAACTCGGATGAAGTGTCAAATTAACTCTAACTGGATTAATTTCATCAATTAGCCATACACATTAGACTGCGAAATAGATTGCAGAGCGTAAATATTTATAACGGCAACAACACGGAAAGTAGAGGTATAACTTATAATTAGCATCAGATTAGTAACACTGGCATCAGGGCAGATACAGTTCATCAGCCTTGGTTGGCAGACTGTCTAAAAGAAGGAAAATTCCGAATACAAACTATCTTCCACATATAACCATGAACGCCTTATCGTTATATGACAGTGAAACATTAGTCACTTGGCTTTTGTATGGCTCTGCATGATGAGATACAGTTCGCATAAAAGAAGACGCGAAACCGTTTAGACGTTTTTTCATTAACCATGCAAATCCTACTCACTTAGAATAGCATGATTATAGTTCGTTGTAGCTGTCTTGGATTAAAATATTCATCATAATCATTATCATGCACAGCAATACAAAATCCAAATGTGACTAATGTTTCACTGCCATATAACCATAAGAAGCGAACATTGTAATTCGTATTGTTCATGGTTATATGTGGATTGCAAAACGTTTTCCATTAATTTATAATACATACGATTTTATTTTGCATTTTCAAGACATCGCACACATTTACGCGATATTCGAAATGGCATACATATTTTAAAACAGCAACATAACTTAGTGTAAGATGGAATAAAATTTAAACACATCTTATTAAGGATTAAAATAAGAAATCACTCGAAAACTGTAGATTTATCTCGAACATGACGCTGATTGCATAACAATACTTATTGTAGAAAATCATTTTTTACGTATGAAATGCAACATCAAATAAAGCATTTTATTTACCGCAGCCGTGCAACATTAAAATGACTTTATTTATAATTTAAAAAGGGCCTCTGATTTTCGTTATATCTTGTCTATAATACAAAAAAGAACGATTTTAAAAATTCTTCATTAAAATAAATTTTCTGAAAAGTGTAAAAGGATAAAACGATAGCTTCTATAGTATTCTTGTAAATAAGAGCCAACAAATTGCATTCTTGATAAACAATCTAGAACTATTAATGCTCGGAGTTACTTGATTTAACTAAAATATCTGTGTTAATCTTGGAAATTTTTTATCATCAAAGACATGCGCAAAAAGACATCTTGTGTACATATGCAATTCTGGTTCTGTGATAAGCCAATTTATTTAGTTATATTTTCTCAAAATTATCAGCCATAATTTCGTGCATGTGTATCTACCGAGAACCTATTTTCGTCGGTGATTAAATTTAAATTTGTTCCTACTATTATTCATTAATTTCCGCACTTATTTCAAGGTGTGGTAGATATAGGCGGAAGATTCGAAACTACTAGACTTGTTCACTATAAAAGTTATGCACTTTAGACATTATGACTTATTGATCGTCCACTTTGTTGTCTATTAGCTAATAGTTTCATTGACGTTATACCATATCTATACGTAATTCAAACTGCTCATATAATACAGTTCTAGAATATACCTCAACTTCAACTTTACTGATATTATATGCAAATTAATTAATAATACGTAAATAGTACAACAAAATAAAAACTCCTTTAGGTTTATAACATTTTTTATTATTCGCATAAATCGTTTCGCTTTAAAATTAAGACATCAGAAGGTACTGCATTTAGATGTTAAAAAGCACACTAATAATCCTACACACACTTCTTGCGCATTAAGCTGTCGAACTGACTCATGTAGAGGCATTAGTGGACAAAATTTTCGAAATTTGTAGCTCAAGAAAGTAGATACTTCTACAAAAGATTTCTGTTTTCACAGTGCATTTAAACTTATTTGTGCCCTATTGAACTTATAGTTAAAAATAAAATGACACAAATGATTTTAAATCTATTTGGTTCCAGAAATATATGTCAATAATTAAGACATTAAAAATAAAGCTTATTAAATTATTAAAAATTTAACTTTAAAATTATTTACTCCTAATTCAATTTAAAAATTAATTAAGCTCAACATAATACAAATACAGAATAATGAATTTAAATATATATATAATCATACCAATATTATGCTAAAAATGTCACTGGACCCTATTTACAAATATTACACCGTATTAAATTTACTTACACCGACAGTCTGATATTCCGTCATTTTAATGGTCACGTAAGCAGGAAAAGGAAAATCCAAACTATTAAATGCAGCACGTGTAAAAATAGATGTTATAAAATAGAGAATGGACAAATCCACTCGATTGCCTACAAGACAGCTGTTAAAGTTCACCAATCGCCAATATGCACAAATTTTGCTTATACAAATGCATCAAATTTCTTGTTAAATGACCAATCACAGCACAGAAAAATTTCTGTCTATACTTTAGCGTTTAACCAATTATATTAATGGAAGTAAATAAGTTTTCCGCGCATAGGCTTCAAATCCCAGGAATTTTTTAATTGAAAAAAAAATTATTTTACACATTCAGGTCAATGTTTCCAAATTTGCTTACTAAGCAACTATAGTATTACACGTCTAATCTATAAAAAAACCATCAAGCTATTGCAGTAAACAAATAATTATGAAGTGGAGGTGGTGAGTTCCCAATAAGGTAAAAAAACGGATCATTGGATAAATTGCCTTTTTTGCACTATGCAATACTTAGTTTATACTGACAAATGTATATACTTAATGGGTTTGGTGTTTCAATCCAAATCGCAACCTTTATTAAAGTAATAATTTAGTTATCGGAATTTTGTGCCTGACGTGCGCGATCATCTCTGTTTACATGCGGTAGTCAATCTTATTTCTCGTATAAATTTGACAAATTTGGATCCACAGAATGCAATACTGTTAAAATTAGTAAATAATCATTGATTGCTCCAGTGGTGGTAACATTCTTTGAATCAAGTTAAGTAATTTTGCTAAGTTGTTCGACGACTGGTTAAATACAATGGGATTCGTGTTTACTTAAGCCATGCAAGTTTACAGGGTATCCCAAAACCAGCTGGAAAGATACCATTAATAAATGGAATAATCCCAAAATTGAACGGAACGCTCTCAGAAATAAACGGAAAAATCCCAGGAATTAACAGAAAGATACCATAAAGAAACGGAAGAATTCCACAAATAAATGGAAACTCTTATATCTGAAATGCAAAAATCTGTAATATAATTCTAAACATAGTCCTTCTGCAAAGAGTGTATTATGCAATTTTGTTAAAAAAACATAAAAGTGTCTCGTTAAATCATCTTTTATTTATTGAAGTGAGCTGAATTGCAATATTTGCATTTCTGTTAACTAGTTAGCTTTAAAGCTAGATATCACAACCTATTTTTCGTAAAATTAAGGAATTGTGTATTTATGGTCGATTCGTACTTCAAAGTTGTCATTTTTGAGAAGGCGTATTTCCATTAGCCATCTCATTATGTGCAATGTTCGTTGTAAAGGATCAAATATAAGTATACAGAAAAAACGACAATTATTTTAAATAATGATCCAATTTTATATTTGACTATTGTTAATTTGATTTACTGAATTCCAAAATTTTCTGAAGTATTCGTCTTGTCTTCCCAGATTTTTCACAACATCTTCAATATACGCCTTAAATTCATATTTTGTATTTTCTCTCGGCCTCATTGAATGAAATTTCGATTTGATGAGAGGAAACAAATTCTCAATCAGATTGAGATCCGGGGAGAAAGGAGGAAGGAAAAGTTTTTCATTTCCTTTCGAAAACAAGTATGTTTTAAATTCTTGGCAGTGGTGGAAACGTACATTATCCATTATAACCAAAGGGTTATTTCAAAAAATTCCTTTGATATAGCACGATTCCATAAACTTCATGAATTGCTCTCTATTGTAGGCTCCTTTTCTAAGCATATAATGTTCTACGCCAGATAGTGTTTTGTGCTAGCCGTTTAAAATAACGAATACTTAAAAACAATATAATTTTGGTATTTATATCGAATGATTCTTTCTCGAATTTTCTGGATGTAGGAAGCTGTTATGGAACATTCTTGAAAAGACTTTCCTTAACCTTATTGAATTATCCAACATTAAAAACCCGAAAAAGCATTAAGGTTCAAGATTACAACAGGTAAATTTGTTAAGTATTCATAATTCTTCTACCAATTACATAATAATGTTAGGCAGCGGTTTATTCTCCTGAAACTTCTTATGTCAATGGCAAAATGCGTGAAAATTAACGTATCGTTATGTATATACATGATAACAAAAGAATGAAGTAATGTAATTTTTTGATAATTCATCAGAGACATTTGCTATAAACTGATAAAGAAATTTTGCAGTATTTAATTTTTTTCTTGGAAATTAAATAATTTTGTGTATGACCAATATGAATTTATTGCAATTCAGATCACCTAACTTCAATAAATAAAATATTTGAGGAGATAATTTCTTGTAAGTATGTATTAGGTGTTGCGAACCTAGTAACAAATTAATTCAGTTGTGACCAGAAGGATAAACCAAAGGCAGCATGAACGGAAAGTATAATCTCATGCACATTCGTTTCGTGCTTACTGGCGACTCATCAGTAGGAGCCGGTATTACGCCCTTTAACCACTATATATTTGGTCGAATAATGTGGAATAATAGGACGGTACAATCTCCTAGACGAATGAGTAAACCTGCATTAGTGAAGCTAACATCATATAAAGTCTACGACAATGCGACTTCAACGCTAACTCACACTATATAATATATATACCGAGTCTGTAAAGGATACTAACACTATGGCTATTGTGTTAGTAACCGATACCAACATTATTGTACAGAAAAGGTACATGGTACTAACACTATGGTTTCAGAGTCGGTACATGATACCAACCTGATGGATATCAATTTATGCTAAAGTTCACCGAAATTGAGAATTACAACAATTTCTGAGCACCTGTTACTCCAGTTAATCCATACACTCTGGCCTTGATCGATATCAGTTATCACATTTCGCGGTAAGCATGACATCATTCAATTCAATATATTACAGTTAAATACTATTTGTTGCGAAGAGCTAATATATATGCAAGTATTTAACTGAGATAATTTCTTGCTTCCTCAATAAAATTGCATGATACATCCATTGGAGAAGGAGTATGTTTTGAATTATATCACATATTTTTGCATTTCTGATATAAAAGTTTCCATTTATTTCTGCGATTCTTCTGTTTACCAGCTTGAAGTAAACACCAATCTCATTGTACTTAACCAGTCGACGAACAACATAAGCAAAACTACCGCTGCAGTCGAAACGCCCTGACGCCTTTCGACCTTTCTTGATTATCTATTCTTATCGCTGTGTTTAGGTATGTAGGGTTATGTGTTGAGAGTTGCGATCCGATTGGATCACACTTCATTACTTGTTTTGCCTGATTGGATTAAAGTTCAACTGGAAATGAGCCCTATCACATCTTAGCGATGGAGATAGCCTGGTGCTCACTTTTCAGCATTCGACTCCAGGCAATAGAGCACAAAATCACAATAGCAGACGGGCAAATGTGGTAAATCGCATTGTGAAGTTTGTACTGTGCTGTGTTGCCTGAGGATGGTGCTGGAAAGTAGGCACCGAAACGTCGCCAGTAAACAAAGATGTGATAGAACCACATTTCCAGTTGAACGAATAAGAAGTCAACCCGATTAAAGACAAAACAAAATTGGAAATTGTGATCAATCGGATCTTTGTGTAACTGCCCGTGTACAGCTATTACCCGCGTACGCAAAACGCGGCATTGGAATAAATGAAGCTAACACACCGCAAAAAAAATTTCAAAAAATTCCTTGATCATCATCAGAGTACGACGGCAAACTGACTATCGAGGATCAAACCGTATTGAATATATATGGAAATCAAAGTTAGATATGCGGCTCTCACCTCTAGCAGTCTCGCATACATTGAACTTGACCGGAAATGTTGGCTGCACAATTTCTATGCAGTCGCGAACATTAACTGTTTGCAGCTTTCGCCATATATACGTATATAGGCAATACAATTTAACAATAATTGATTGCGCGGGTGGTGGTAACAATGCTTTAAATCAAGTTTGCGGGCATGAAGTAAACACCAATCCCATTGGATTTAACCAGTCGTCGAACAACATAGGAAAACTACCGCCAGCCGCAAGGCACTGACGCGTTTCGACCTTCCATGATCACCAACAACTATCGATCATTGAATCGATTGAATACAACTTCATACATATATAGGCAATACAATTTTGTTGTTATTCGACGACTAGTTAAATACAATGGGACTGGTGTTTGCTTCAAGCTCGCATACTTGCTTTAAAGAATCTAATGTTCGTGACTGCATGGAAATTGTGCAGCCGACATTCCCAGTTACGTACAATATATGCACGATTACTAGAGGTGATAACAGCATACCAAATTTTGCTTTCCATATATATGCAATGCGGTTTGATCCTCGCTAGTCAGTTTGTCATCGTACTCTGATGATGATTATGGAAGATCGAAACGCGTTAGTTCGTTGCGACTGGCGGTAATTTTGTTACATTGTTCAACGACTGGTGTTTACTTCAAGCTCGCAAACTTGATTTAAACAATTGTTACCACCACCCGCGTAATCAATTATTGTTAAATTGTATTGCCTATATATGTATATGTGGCGAAAGCTACAAACAGTTTATGTTTGTGACTGCATAGAAATTGTGCAGCCGACATTTCCAGTCAAGTTCAATGTATGCGAGACTGCTAGAGGTGAGAGTCGCATATCTAACTTTGATTTCAATATATATTCAATGCGGTTTGATCCTCGATAGTCAGTTTGCCGTCGTACTCTGATGATGATCATGGAAGGTTGAAACGCGTCAGTGTGTTGCGGCTGGCGGTTGTTTTGCTATGTTGTTCGTCGACTGGTTAAATACAATGGGTTTAGTGTTGACTTTAAGCTCGCAAACTTGATTTAAAAAATTGTTATCATCACCCGCGCAATCAATTATTGTTAAATTCTTCCGTTTATTTATGGGATATTTCCGTATATTTCTTGGATATTTTCGTGTACTTCTGGTAACATTCTCTTCATTTTTGGGATCGTTCCGTTTATTACTAGTATATTTCCGTTAGTTTATGGAATATCCTGTAAATTAAAGAATGGCTACCACCCACTCAATCAATGATTGATTACATGTAATGCCCGTATATATATATATATATATATATATATATATATATATATATATATATATATATATATTGTGAAAGCTGCAATAATTTAATGTTCGTGACTGCATAGAAATCGTGCAGCCGACATTTCCAGTCAAGTTCAATTTATACCAGACAACTAAAGCTGAGCAGCGTATTCAATTTTGCTTTACTTGCTTATGCATATTGGCTACATCCTCATTATTCAGTTTGCTGTTGTACTTTGACGATAATCATTGAAAGTCGAAATGTGTCAGTAGGTGTGACTGGCGGTAGTTTTGCTATGTTGTTCGACGACTGGCTAAATACAATGGGACTGGTGATTACTTGAACTTCGAAAACATAATTTGGAGAAATGTTAGAACGAGCTTCCGTTTTTATAAGTGAATATTGGGACCCTTCAGGTACAGGTTATTTGATTATTCCAATTTTCGTGTCAAATCTCCTTCCCGGTTAAACATTCGGTATGCAGCGTTGTGTCTCTTGCCTATTACTTGATTAAATAAGTATATATAATTATGTTTATCATGGTGGCTAATTTTAACTTTGATACCGCTGATAACATAGTACTGTTAGTCAGCTGTTTGAACTTATTAGATGTGGCAAGGCAAACTCTTCCAACAGACACATATAGACTCACTAAGACTGATAAATACTTGGTATCTATAAGACGTTTTCTTCAATAAGGCTAGAGACCCTACAAATATAGCCAAATTTATATAGAATAAAAAGTAATTTTATGGGTTAGTGATGAAATGTTTCATTTTTAAAGATGGCTTTTGAGATTTATTCACTAATTTCTTTAAATAATTAATTTCTGTTTCGTAAAAATTACATCCTTTATAACTACTGTTTGTCCATTTTACTTATTCGCTGGCTACTATACCAAGTAGTTTCGCGTGCATAAGAATGCATAAATGCCCCGTTATATTATTTTCGTGATCCTTGCACTTTTTAATAATTTGTGTGAAACTGAGTTATACTGTCTGTGTCAGAAAACATCTTGACCAAATTTTCTCTCAGACTATATACACGTTACTAATCAGGACAGAACGCCTGTTTCATAAACAAATTGTCTATGTTAAAGATGACCAATGTGTTCTTATTAATGCTCTAGTAAGGTCTCGAGCAAGTTCTATATGAAAAAATAAACTAAATTTTGTTATATACCGACACTATTTACAAATATTTCACCATATTTTATTTACTTACACCAACTCTTTGATGCTCCATCATTTTGAATGTCACGTAAGCAGGCAAAGAAAAATCAAAAATATTGTTCCTATAAAGTGCAGCACGTGTAAAAATAGGTGTTACGAAGTAGGGAATAGACAAATCCACTCGATTGCCTACGAGACAGCTGTTAAATTTCACCAATCAGCAATATGCACGAAATTTTGCTTATACAATTGCGTCAAATTTCTCGTTTTATGACCAATTACAGCACAGATAAATTTCTGTCTACAATTTAACGCCTAATAAATTCTATAAATGGAAGTAAATAAGATTTCCACGCATAGGCTTCAACTGCCCGAATTGTTTAAATGACGAAAAATATAATATTTACACTTTTCAGTTAATTGTTTACAAATTTATTTACTAAGCAACCATAGTATTAAACGATGTCTATTCTGTAAGCGAAGTCTATCTAGATATGACAACAAATAAATAATTATAAAGTAGAGGTGATGATTTCCCACTAAGGACGAAAAAAGTTTACTGGATGAATTGCCTTTTCTACACTATGCAATACTTAGTTTATACTAACAAATATATGTACTTAATGGGTCTGGTTTTTATATAAAGGTCGCAACCTTGCGAGACGTGCGTGATCTTCTCTGTTTACATGCAGTAGTCATTCTTCTTTCTCGTATCAATTTGACAAATTCGGATCCACTCAATGTAACACTGTTAAAACGAGTAAACAATCATTGATTGCGCGAGTGGTGGTAACATTCTTTAAACCAGGTTACATAGTTTTCCTATGTTGTTCAACGACTAGTTAAATACAATGGGATTCGTGTTTACTTTAGGCATGCAAATTTAATTTAAAGAATGATTACCACACCCACCCAATCAATGATTGTTTACCTGTAATACCTATATATATATATATATATATATATATATATATATATATATATATATATATATATATGCGACGAAATCTGCAAAAACTAAATAATCGTGACTGCATATAAATTGTGCAGACGACATTTCGAATCATGTAAAATATACGCCAGACTAATAGAGTTGAGATCTGCTTATTCAATTTTGCTTTCCTTGTATATGCATTGCAGTTTTATCCTTGCTAGTCAGTTTGCTGTAGTACTCTGATGATTATCATGATGATTATATTCATAAAACCTAAAGATTTGAGATAATGAAATATGTCTGCAACACAAATTTCACCCCTATTTACTACACATTAATAGTACTCAGAAATTAAAGTCAAGAGTATTCTGTCCAAGATGATGAAACTCATCATTTTTGCTACTGCAGCTGTACTAATGAATCAATATTCATTTGCATTAAACAATTTTCATCAGGCCCTCCAATACATGTGCTACCGCACATACATGAGAATGTGTAGACTATAGATGATTTGGAGAGTATTAGCAATTGATCTATGGCATCCAACCTCATGATACTCTGTGTGCTAAATGTGATATTAGCTTTAACACTGGGAAAATTCTCCTTAATTATTCTATTCAGCCGCCGTGCAATTATTGAGGTCGGTACGTCCCCTCTAAATGATAATTTTAGGAAAACCTGCTTGACGGTATCCTCTCTAGTGCAAATTTGTCGTGGTCTGATGTTGACATCAATGAACCGCTCTGGGTAGTTTTTAATTAGAAAAATTTTCCTCAGGTACTCCAGTTCTTTCTCGATCTAGTGTTCAGATCAGATCTTCCTAATTCTGTTTGCTAAGTTGTTAGCTAAGTTTTTTGTAGGATTTTGGTATGATGCTTTTGTAAAGAATGCATTGCCCGGTGAAAGTGGATTTTCTATGTATAGCCAGTGTCAAATCCCCATTTTCTTCTCGAGTGAATTTGATGTCATTGAAGGGAAAAATATTGCCTTTCTTTACCTTGAGAGGGAATTTTATGTCTGGGTCAGCTCCATTTGCTTGTTTGATGATTTTGGATGGGTCTGCTGTTTCTGGGATGAACGACAATATATCATATACATACATTTTGATGAGTGCGCATCGGTCAATTATACATTTAGGCTCGTTTTTCAAGATGATACATGTATAAAACTGACAGGAGGAGTCAGTGCAGCTTCCCATAGCTACACCATTGATCTGACAGTAATATATCCCTTCAAATGTAAACTGCACGTTTGTTGTACGTGCTAGTATGAGGTCATTAAAACAGCAATGTGCCAATATCCCACAAAAGAAACTTAGTTAACAACCTAGCAAACAGAGTCAGGAAGATCTGCTCTGAACACAAGATCGAGGAAGACCTGGGCTATCTGAGGAAATATTTTGCTAATGAACAACTACCCAGGGCGGTTCATTGATTTCAACATCAGACCACGACAGATTCGCACAAGAGAGGATACCGTCAAGAAGGTTTTACAAAACTTACCATTTCCAGGCGGTGTACCTACCTCAATAATTGCTCTGCGGCTGAATAGAATAATTAAGGAGAATGTTAAAGTTAATATCACATTTATCACACAAAGTTGGATGCCATGGATCAATTGCCAATTCTCTCCAGGTCGTTTATAGTCTACAAATTCTCATTTATGTGCGGTAGCACATATATTGAACGTACGAAGTTACCGCAGAAATTGATTAACAAAGGCCTGGCACCGTCAAGAAAATCAGCTATTTCCGATCATATGTAGGAAATGGCGCACCCAGTCAACTTGACCAATTTATCAATTCTACATAAAGCAAAATCAGAAAAATTATTATATATTTATGAAGCTCTATATATAATCCATACATTATTAGCCATCAGTAATCGGTTGTCAGAAGGCACACACCATGCTACAAAGAATAATGTTTTTAATTAAAATGTGATCATAGCATATAATTTTACGTATTTTGTCGGTATGAACTGAACTTGACATAAAGAAAGACAAAATTTTTCAATCATAAAATTTTTTATCACAAAACTCCAAGCGTGTAACGGATTATAAGACAGATTGAGCATTTCTTTTATATAAAATTTTTATATAGTGTAAATTTCTTGCTCTTCTTTACGGGTAAATAAACATTGTAGATTGATATTTATTTCGAGTGGATCGCAATGTTTAATTCGATATTCTGCCAATACGCTGTTTTCCGACTAATTTTGTAAATATTACAGTTGCTCTCGCACAACGTAGTTACTACTGGTGGTGTTTGCTAAGAATTTTCATTTCTCCAATGTTCATGATGCAGATATCATTGTTCTTTGAAGAAAGATTAGTTGATCTTGACTATGTAGAGGATATTTTGTTAGTATTCGACACACAAGATTCCGCCCAACACACCTTGAATAGGTTAGCAATCGTCCTTCCCTCTTTGGACATGAAGTTTAAACACTCTTTGTAGGGAACCTCTACATCATCCATCACTCACATCGACTCTGCAGATGCAAGGTAAAGATTTTCACTCAGCTGAAATGTTCACGTATCTTGGTGGCTGTATCAATAACTCAGGCAATATGAATGCCGAAATGAATAGAAGAGAGTCGCGAAAGCTTTAGAAACTTTCTACCACTTTTGTTATTGAGGGAGAAATTGCGAGCATATCACTTTTCCTTAAAGGTCGTGTACACTATGCATCAGTACGTGCTGTTTTGTTATGAGCTAGTGAAACTTGGGTTTTCGATTCGAAGATTTTTAAAGATAACAGGTATTTAACCACCGTTGTGTGAGAAACATACATCATATTGGTTTCTAACAAGGAATAATCAATGTTGATATCCATACATAACAAATATTTTACACAAGTTTATAATAGAATAAATATAACTAAACGCGTCAATCACAGCCTTAAAAAATCCAAAACTGTCTAATGTTTAAACGAACATTGGTTGCGCGGGTGATGATAACAATTATTATAATCAAGGTTGCGGTCTTGATATAAACACCTGACCCATTAATTACTTGCATATATCAGTATAAACTAAGAATTTTATAGTGTAGAAAAGGCAATTCATCCACTAGACCGGTTTCGTCCTTATTGGGAACTCTTCATGTACTGGATAGAAATTGCCGCGAACAGGGCTCGAACCTGGGCACGTCTGCTTCGGAATCTGGTGCTCTAACCACTGAGCCATCCTGCCGCACACTACACTGCACACAATTTTCAGTTATATACTAACTAATGTAACTTGGTTAGTCTATTTTTTCTTTAGGGGAGCTCATATGGCATCCATTTAGACCCAAAGTTCCAACTAACCATCCCCAATCTGTCATTACTGAATAGACACCACACTAAATGGAGAAGTGGTATTGAAATGAACATTTATATAATTAAACGAACATTGGTTGTTTTACATCTATATAAACATAAGTCGATCATGGCTATATGTGGACTATAAAATAGCACTAGGTCGCCCATTCCTGGTGAGGATGGTTTTTATTCGGAGTTTTCCTTCTCTTAGATAGTCTGCCAACCAAGGCCGATAAACGGTATCTGCCAAGATGCCACTGACCTAAGTTTCTTTCAGCAGCTGAAACTTACCCTTCGCGTCTGGCGCGCTTGCTCTCATTCCGTCAAACACATTTATTAATAAAAGTTACTGCACAGTTAGACCAAACTCGAGGCATCACATGAAACGGGATGATGGCTGTGTCCCTCTAGATTCGGCAAGGTTCTTGCTACCAGTCCCGGACTGACTAGCTTGTGCCGGAATTTCTATCGCTACACAGATTCGCATGACCTCATATATTATATAAACATTTTATTCTTTTAGTGCAGGTCAGGATAGAGTTTATTTACAACAACGGCTTCCACACCCTAGCCTTAAATATGATTGAAAGTTATTTTGCTGAAAGGTTGTATTTCTTAAGTTACAATATGTATAGATATAAATGTACTTATCCTTTCCTAAATTTTGTTCTCTTCCTCCCGTAAATCAACTGCTAATACGGAGCGCAAACGCCTATTTTCAATATATTATATGCTTTTGGAATTCAAATTTTTGAATAAAATTTTCATTGTTTACGCTACCAACATTTTCCTTTTGGCTTCATTTTCTAGCATCTATCTATCTTCGATCATTTTTATTTTAATTTATATTTATCGTAATTCTCATCACGATAATAGCGATTTTCACATGAATATTCGTTGTTTTTATGACGTAATTTTTATTTTTCAATACTGGCAAAAGTAGAGCATATGACGCTTTCACCGTTTGAATTCATAGATTTGTTATTTAATACCTACATAACTATTTAATTTTTTATTTGTGTAATGCCGTAAAACGGAGTTCAATGTGCCACACGATATAATTAATGCATTAATTTCTTCTCGTATTGCGGCATATGTTAAACGATATGTTAAAATAGCATGATATCGCTTTACAAACGTTGGCCTTGTATGATGTTTTTGGCTAACAATTATGCTAAGATAATCTTACGTTTGCACGGAAGACGAGTAGGCCTTGCATACCAATATGAAGGAAAAGGGAATAATGTTAATCTGTAAATTTTCGTCAAATAAAGTGAAGAGATTATTTTTTAACGCTTCACCGGTAATTCATTTAAACATTAATTGATTGCGCGGGTGGTAGTAACAATTCTTTAAATCAAATTTGCGATGCTTGAAGTAAACACCAATCCCATTATATTTAACCAGTCGTCGAACAACATAGCACAACTATACGAACTAACACGTTTCGACTTTCATGATCATCATCAGAGAACGACGGCAAACTAACTAGTGAGGATCAAACCGCAAAGCTTATATATGGAAAGCAAAATTAGATATGCGGTCCCCACTTCTAATAGTCTCGCTTAAATTGTAAGTGGCTGTAAATGTCGGCTGCATAATTTCTACGCAGCTTTCGCCACACATAGATATAGGCGATACAACTAAACATTAATTGATTGCGCGTGTGGTGGTAACTATTCTTTAAATTGTGTTTGCGAGCTTGAAGTAAACACCAATCCCATTTTGTTAAATCAGTCGTCGAACAACATAGCAAAACTGCCGCCAGACGCACGCACTGACGCGTTTCGGTCTTTCATGATCATCTTCAGGGTACGACAGCAAACTAACCAGCCAGGTTAGATTCGCATTGCATATATATAGAAAGCAAAATAAGATATGCGGCTCTCACCTCTAATATTCTCGCATTCATTTTTTTAACTTGAAATATCGGCTGCACAATTTCTATGCAGTCGCGATGCAAAGCGAATCGAACCTCGCTAGTCGGTTTGCCGTCGTACTTTGATGATGATCATGGAAGGTCGAAACGCGGCAGTGCGTGAAGCTGGCGTTTACTTCGCTTTGTTGATCCACTACTGGTTAAATAATGTGGGATTGGTGTTTACTTCAAGCTCGCAAACTTGATTTAAAGAAGTCTAACTAATTTGTTGAAAATTGGGATTTTAAGGCGAAATTTTAAAAGGTTTTCTCATATTTATATAAAATGATGATAATAATATAATTGACTAAACAGGATTGTGTGATAATACGATTAGGAAAACAGTATCCTATACTTCTTCCTTTAAATTAATTTTATTATATGGAATGATAATTAATCCACGGAATTTTTCTAAACATTTTTTTGCATATAACAGATTTGGTTTGCTATTTCGTATTTTTCTTACTCCAAATCATAAAAATATCAAGAGAAAAAAATGTTTTCTTGTGAGTTTTTTCTTGACGATCTTTTCACGAAGAGGTATCAACATTTTAGTGAACGAGACAGATAAGGTTTACTCAATTTGCAAACCTTTAAATTAGTTATAAAATTACAGAATGAAAGGAAGTAGATAGCCTATACATGTTTCAAAATTCAATAATATTTATTACAGTAATTTTACTCCATTAGAAAAATTCCGCAAACATTGGTAGGAATAGGTTAAGAAAATTCAGTATGTTTTTTTTAATTGCAGGTACGATTTTATACATGAATATAACATCTAGGCGAATCTGTTTACCACGTTCTAATAATTATTTTTCAACGGCTGTACTATATTTATACATTCGCGCTCATATCTTTTAACAGTCTTTTCGAAATTTATGTAAGTTATTTAATTAATCAATCATTAATTGCACAATTGCCGATAAGTTTCCGATTTGATAGACACATAAATCCAATTATATTTACCTAGTAGCACAACCATACAAATATCGCCAGTCCCACGTACCAACGCGTTTTATACATCAATGCCAAAAGTGCTGTCTGAACTTCAGTAGGTATATATATATATATATATATATATATATATATATATATATATATATATATAAAGTTTGGTCATCAAAATCCGTTTGCTGACGTGCTCTGCAGATGACAATTGAGTTCGAAACCAGTAACCCCGCGCGACTAAATGCAGTTATGATATTTTTCTGTCATTTTAAGTTAAATAGGATATGTTTATTTATATATTGTGAAAATGTTAGTTTAACCATTTCTTTTGTGCCCGTTTGTTTTTCAGTTAATTTGTCACCGCTGAAGCAGCGTCCGTCCACAATTCATTACCAAAAAACGTGTTTTGATGTTATAAGGATTTAATTGTATCATTTAATATCAAATGACTGCATAATGTGATAAAAATTAATTTATAACATATATCTTTATTTATTTAGTAAGACGAAAATGTCTAGGTTGCGCACATGAAGTCCGGCCACCGCAACATTGTGGCTCAATGAAATTTTGACTGGAATTTAAAGAGCTTATTTTTCGTTCCACCGATTAAGTGTTAATAAGTTTGCTTTTGAATTTATTAGATAAAATATTACAGATTACTATTCTTCTTGCCTCCTACAAATTAATAGATAAGACCTACACGTTTTTTGTGCAAACGTAAAATTATATTAGCATAATTGCGAGCAATAAACATCACATAATGGTATCGCTCGTAACATGATATCCTAATTATTTAATACATCAAAGAGATTGCATAAAATTAAAAGAAAAATTTGCTTAATCTGCGCGGCAATACGAGAAGAAACTAATGGGTTAAACATATCTGGTGGCACTTTGAACTCCGCATTATGGCAAACGGAAATAAAATCTTAAACAAAGTAACAACGAAATTAAGTTGCGTATGTATTGAATAACCGATTTTGACTTCATTGATGAAAGCTTGATGTGCTTAACTTTCACTAATGATACTTCATTTCTCAACAACAAAAAACATTTAAAAATGTCATAAAACGACTATTAATGTGACAATCGCATTGATTTTTGTGATGTAATAATAAATATATGAAGGGAAAAAAAGGTTTAGATAAACAGAAAAAAAGGTGATTAAAAATACAAAATTAAGAAACAAATTTACAGATGTGTACAAAATGCGCGTTTTCCTCGTCATTTTAACTGATTTTCTTAAGAGGTAGAATACATTAACTAATTTTGCTTCGACCAAAACCAGAGCCAAGACGAAATATTTACATAATACATATGCATATTTGCCCAAAAAGCTTAAAACAATAAAAGTAAACAAAAATCAAAGTATCCTCTCCATGTGCAAAAATAAAAAGAAAATTTATCGGGTACAGGAAACAATTCTTTCTCATAATCTTCGCAAGTCTCTATAAATGAACATCTCCTTATATATAAATTGAAAAGCAAAACAAGTAAGAAATATGTAAACATGGGGAGGGTGTGAAAAGGGAAACCAACCAATTGCGTGCGTCGCCTCCAATTCAAGCTCAATCCCTTAAAAAGCTTCTTCTGCTTGCATAAATCCGGCTGCAATTTGTTTATCCACAAGGTTTTGTATGTGGCTATCTCCCTTTTGTCATTGACGTTATAGTCAAAGCGGTAAAACACGATATATTACCATCGCCTGTGCCAGGTCACACTCTACGCAGGCTTATCTTATTATTCACGGATGACGTATGGTTTCGTTTTAATAGAAGCATCTATAAACAGACCGATGGTTTAGCAATGGGGAGCCCCTTATAACCCATGTTGGCTGAGATTTTTCTAGGGCATCTAGAGAACACGTCATTAAGTAGTGACATAAGTAAATGTGCTCAATATATAAGGTAAGTGGATGATATTTTCCTTGTCCTTAAGAACAGGTCGCAATCACGAACACTGCTTCAAAGTTTCAACAAAGCACATAAGAATATCGGTTTCACGTCAGAGCACGAGAAAGATGATCGTCTGCCTTTCTTAGATGTACTATTAAAGAAAGAAACTAATGGTAAATTAAATAGAACAATTTATCATAAACCAACCTGGTCTGCACAGTATTTGCATTACAGCAGTTTTGTGCCGTTTCAATATAAATTATCAACAGTTCATGGCTGCTTTTCAAGAATTGACAGGTTGGTTAGCCAAGATTCAAAAGAAAACGAATATAATAAAGCAATTAACGATTTAATGTCTAATGACTATCCTAGACAATTAATTGAATCAATTATTAAAATGGGAATTAAACAGAAACAGACGTATTATGGACCAGAAAGAAAACAGTCTACCTGAATATCCCATTTAAAGGGGATGCAGTTTCCCGAATAGAACAAAAGAAAGTTGAAGCGGCATTAACACGCACATTTAATGCAGCTAAACTACGAGTGTTATTTAGGGTAACACATTTGCCGTTACCAGCAATCAAAGAGAAACAGCTGTTAATGTCGACATCAAATATTATTTACCAATATACATGCGCAAGTTGTCGATCAACTTACGTAGGCCGATCGACCAGACGGTTAATTACTCGAATGAGAGAACATTGTAACTTAAACGCCTGTTTTAAATCAAATGGTGAATACACGTCTGCAATTACGCAACACATCGTTGAAACATCACACGTATGTTCTCCAGACGTAGCATTTAGAATAATTAGTAAATGCAATAACAAAAAGGAGCTGGCCACATACGAAGCTTTATGGATAAACAAATTTCCGCCCGGTTTATGCAAGCAGAAGAAGCATATTTAGGCATTGAGCTCAAACTGGAGGTGACGCATCGAATTGATTAGTTTCCCTTTTTTCACACTTTCCATGTTTACCTATTTCTATCTTGTTTTGCATTTCAATTTATATAAAAAGAGATGTTCATTTGTAGATACTTCAGAAGAACATGAGAAAGAAGCGTTTCTTGTAACGGATAAAATTACTTTTTATTTTTGCACATTGAAAGGGTACTATGCATTTTATTAGGACTCGCTTTTGAAAAAAAAATAAATAAGATTTTGCATGGGCCTTGATAACCACTCGGTAATGCTAGTGAACGACATTTTTTCCTTTTAAAACGCCTAGACAACGTCTACATATTACAATAGCCGTCAAATTAGGAAAGATAATCCCACGTCTTGCCTTAATTAAAAATGAAGAGTGTTTTATTGTCATTTCGTATCTTTCCCAGGACAAAATAAATTTAGTCGTGGATGTGTGTGCAACACGAATATTATGTTGCTTTAGTTAAGCTGGGATGTGCTCCGACTATAGTAAAATCATTCTTCTACGACATATTTGTAAATGTTAATGTCCACTGGTACAATTTTAAATTGTAAATAATACTTTTTGCAGATTGCAGTGAAATTTTGTCTTTCAAACTAGGTATAAGTATCCTGGTGATGGACGTAATCAAAACTGATGCAACTGATAAATATGCGAATGTCAAAGCTTCACTTTCTCTTCACATTTATATACTAGGTGAATGTACAAACATTCACTACTAGTTTTCTTATGTCAACATGTTTATACATATTTATAGACTGTGTTAGACATTAATAATTAAAAGTGTGCATAATAGTTCTTGGTTAGAAACCCTTAGCGATATGGCATCGAATCGAGCTCAGTGGCGATCTTGTTGCAGAACCATCTTCGTAACTTTCTTTTCTTAGTAGGGCAAAGTTACCTACGATGTTTGGTTTGTTTATGACGTGATACAATGAAAGCCACAATGTAGCTGTATTTTTGCTGTTGCCTTGTCCGAATGCTAACTTGACCATAATGCTGTTGTGAAGAGGTTTATTTTGCCTCATTTCTGTAAATTATCTTGATAAATTTCACTCATAGTAACAAGGTATTCCTTCTATCTCTTTGCCTCTCTCTCATTCTCTCGTAAATCTCACTAATAAGTTGTCGAAAATATTATTTCTGTTCTTATATATGTTTTTTTCCAAACGGTTTTCCCATTTAACAAGTCAGAAGCTGTTAAATTCCAACGCTTGCTTTGTCCACGTTTTCTTAGAATGACGAATCTGCACATTGAGCATCTCCTAATGGATATCTAGAGTATCGATCTCTTCTTTTACAAATGTGAATGAAATTGTCTGATGTCATTTATAGAAAATATTATGCAATTATTGAACAACAACAAACAGATATTATAGACCAAATTAATTATTAAAGGTTGTGTAAATAAACAAGCATTGGTTGCACGGTTGGGGATAACAAATACTATTTTAACCAAGTTTGCGATCATGATATAAACTTCTAATCCATTATTTACATTAATTTGTTGGTATAATCTAATTCTTGTATAGAGTTAAAGAGGCATTTCATCCAGTAGACAGATGAGATCCCAATATCGACGAAACCGGTCTACTGGATGAATTGCATTTTTTGTTCTCAAAAAGTACGAAACCTGTCTACCGGTAGAATTGCCATTTTCCCTCCATACACAACTTATTTTTTTACGAGCAAATGTATGTTAATAACGGGCTAGGTGTTTATATTAAGATTCGCAATCCCGATGAAAAAAGTAAAGGTTGTATAGTTTCACTTCATTCAGCAATACAGTGTCTTTTCACGCCAACATGCATATAAATATATCGGTCATGACGCGGGCCAAGACGAAATCCATCCCAAGGTAATCCTCGTGTCTGTACAGTTGTTTAAATTAAATTAAATATCTGAGCAACAAATATAATGTAATCTTACCATCTTCGCTTCTGTCAGTTAATATTTTGCAAATTCTCTCTAACATACTGACGAATCAACTCATTAATTTCTCATAAATATACATTATTAAAAACACAATTAATCATAAAACAAGTACAATTCAAGATTTGTAACATTACATTTCCATACCATTCCAACAAGTTAAACAGAATCTTTCAAGCTTTACTTCGATTATAGATTTCTTACCGGCGCCAACCTGATAGCTAAACTTTTGGCTTATTCATGTGTAGGCAACAAGGTTGTTAAAACAGGGGATCATAAAAGGAACACGGTTTTGTGCGTCTTAGGTAAAAATTTGAAGATTAGACATCTCGATGGTATGCTTATCCGAAGACAAACAATTCTCGTATAACTTTAAGACCTATTTTTGCAATGAAAAATAAACCAAAACATGAATTAGACATATGGTCTAATAACCTGTTAAATCCGGAAAGAAATCACTTACCTGAACAAATCTTTTAAGATTGTTGATATAGAAGAAAAGTTGTAAGTAAGTAAGTATTTTGACATACTTGTTTGATTTTAATTTTTCTTTTCGCATTGGAGCCTCATTTGATGACATGGTGATGTTTCTGTTTTTGCTGATGCATGTCTTGAGATTGAAACGCAAGCACATAGTAAGGACACGTTTTTGATATATTGTCGTAATGTAATAATACTCCTTCAGTATAAAAAAATTAATTTTGTGGCTCAGTATTCCATAAGGAATTTGTTGGTTCATAAATTTAGTGAAGTGCACTTGGAAAGATTAATTAATTTTTTTTGTTCAGATATTTTAATAATTGTCAATAGCTAGCTATACAGAAAAAGTGGATTGTCTTGAGTTGGGTTAGGCTTTGACTCGGATCATGGCCCATATATTATCATGCATGTTGGAATGAAAAAACTCTGCCCTATCGGGTAAAGTGAAACTATACAACTATTATGATGAGAATAGCTTATTGGTCGGTGATAGCCATATAAGTGCTGAATAACTGCTCAATAAATTAATTAAATGGCTTTGGAAAATTGGACTAAAAATTGAAAACGATGATATTGATGATGCTGCTTCTGATGAAGATGATGATGATGATGATGATGATGATGATGATACTGTAGCTTTATTGATATATTGCTCAAACGGAGAACTGATGGCACATAGCGCAGATCAGTCTTACCTAAGAAAACATTAGCAAAGCAATAATTACGCTTCAAAAGATGCTGCCCTTTGAAATGGAAAAGAGGCTTAATTAGGACAGTGTTTAAAATGGCATTGCGTATTTGTAAACCTGATTTTTTGCAGTCTGAGTTGGATGGTTTGTGCAATACACTTATCATTAATGGTTACCAACAAAATTGTATAGATAAGCATAAACTTAATGAAATAAAAAAAACGCGTTGTGATTTTCTGTACAGTTGATGAGAAACCAGTGTGAAATCACTTACAGTTCAAATCTGAAGAGATGTTGAAGCACATCAGAGATAGATTGTGCTCTGATTTGGCGTTCATGTTTTTTGCAGATGATTTAGTTTTCACAAAGTTTACTATCATACATAATCTACGTAGTGTTAAAGTAAAAATCCTTTTCAATCTGAACCCAACGTTATCTATGGTTTGATTTGCACACGTAGAAAATCGTATGGAGTAAGATATAGTTGAAGATTGATTTTGTGCTTGTTGGAATTCATACAAACTTGTTATACACCAAAATAAGGATCCTTTTTTACGTAAATTTATTACTACACATAATTCGTCTTTTGAAAATGCAAAAAGGCAACAAAATGAGACTTGTTCGCTACAAATTCTGGCCAGTACGTAATGAGTTTCCATTAGGGACGAAACCGGTCTACTGGATGAATTGCCCGTACTACACTAAACAATTCTTAGTTTATACTGAAAAACGTATGTACTTAATGAGTTATATGTTTATATCAAGATCTTAACCTTGATTATATTAGTTGTTATCACGACCCGTGCAACCAATGTTCATTTAATTACTAGGACTAGTTTGTGCGCTGTTATTATTATGTGGTTCCCAAGTCAATGCGAAACCGTGTTGTGTTATTTTGTATTTATTTTTACTTTCTTGAATATTATGTATTTATATGTTTGCGTACTTCTTATGTAGAGTGTTCTGTTCTTTGTAAAACAATAATTCCAATGCTCTTTTACTGCAGCACACCAGTTGATAAGATGGAGAGTAAGTGCTTTTGTAAAAAATATAGCTGGTTTTTTTTTAATTTCACGAAATACGTTCAGGGATGATGATTCATTAGTTTTAGACTACTAATTTCGCGTTTAAAATGTATTCACACACACTCAAAAAAGGTGTTATTGAAATTTGTTGATTGATATGTCGATTGACACACCTGTCGTGATTTTCAAAATTCTCACTCCTTATTTGAACATTATATAAATTGCTACACTATCAGGCATGTAAGGTTGCCTATAAATAAGAATTTGTTAATAAGTTATTTTCGTTTCTATGTCTGCCCATTAGTATAAGCCATAGTTGCCACAAGGACAGCTTGAATGTGTAAAATATTTTAGAAATATAATGCATACACACGTACAATATAGCTTCTACACATATATGAAAACGATGGATTTCTGTATTGCGTACATAAAAGGTATGCCTAAAATAATTAATCACTGCATTAGCAGTTCACGTGAATATTAAACCTTCGCATGAGTTTGACATATAGTTTACAATCTAAAGATTAAAATTAACTCATAAACTAGTAAACAATATTTCATGAAAGAAACTAATTTATCAAGCGGTGGACAGAGCCAACGATACACAAACTTAACAGTCATTGATTGCACGAATGGTGATATCAGTCGTTGAAATCGAGCTTGTGATTTTGATTTCAAGAACTGATAACCAAACTTTTTCGCATGCATTAAAATTTTAAAAAGTAATAAACAAAACTTTAGACTATAAAAAATTGAATAAAATAATTAAATAAAATTATGCACATTTAAGAATACATTACAAAGTAGAGGAACTTAGTAGAAAAAACAAAAACGAATGAGGTTTAGAAAGAATTAATTGGACAAAATAGCGTGTAATGAATACAATCAACGAAGGGACAAAATAATGAAAATAAGATACAATTTTTACATTGATAGCGCATTCAACGATACACACTAGAATAAATAAATTTATTTAAATTAAGAGAAAATTCACAATTCTAATAAAATTTAACTACTGTGTACAAATTGAAAATAAAAGCTTTTAAGTAAACAGAAAATTAAATATTTTAAATATAATCTCAGTATAATGAAAAAAGTAAAATTCATCATTTATAAACCCATTCAAATATTCTTAAAAATATACATAAATCCTATTTTTTGAAAGATTTGACGGAGTATGCTCGTTTCCACTACAACCAATCCTGAAGAGTAGCTCCCACAAATTGCTACTACTGTATTAGGTATTAGACCTCATGATTTGTCAAGAGATATATCATAAAATACACTTTTCTAGATTACATCTCAAACTATTATCTCTATATTATTGCCAGTTGCTTACGCTTACATAGTGCTATGTGCTTAGATCCATCCCTGTTTATAATATAGCAAAGCATTAATTAATGGCGATCCAGATTTTATATGTTAAAGTGACCAAATTTGCATGTAGTTTTATGTACTCCCATTATAACCTTATCGGTCACATGGTTTCATCTCGACAAACTTGATTACAATAACGAAATGAAACTTCATAAACACCATGTGTTTCTAATATTGCGAATATTGGCATTTTATTAGAAAGTGAGCTGTCTAATGTAGACTTTTCATTTAAAATATTTCTCGTTTTATATTTCGCAGCAAACTTTGTTATATCCATTCCAAACTCAGAATCGTATAAAACAATTTTCTTTCAGTAAATTCCAATTATTGGGATTTGGTCTTTTACGAATCTACATAAACTCTATGTATAACTTCCATCGTTACAGATTCTATAACTTTCATTAAGTAAACTAATCAAACGTAGTATATATATATATATATATATATATATATATATATATATATATTAATAGGATGAGAAGGCGCAGTTAATGAAAAAGTAGGTAATGAGTGATTCATTTAGAGAACACCTAACAACACTTTACAACGCTTCATTTCTATACATCCTTGGTTTTAATTCGATTAAACGGGTGGCAACTAGTATGATTTTTTAATTTTACTTCCATTTCTTGTCAGTGGTTTGTTGCGAGTTGATTTGTCGGTGCCAATTTGCATGCGTGTGTGTGCATGTCTGCATGCGTGTAAAAGTGTTTCTTGTCTTGGTTTACAGGGTGATGTTTGAGATCTGTTTATTCTTGTACCGATGGGTTGAGTTTTGACCAGGTGTTCACCTTGTTGGATAGTGCGTGTAAAAATGTTTTAACTCCTTACGTTGCCTTTCGTATCGCTTTGTTCTGAAGTCCCAATTTATCAACGAATTCCAATTGTTCGTCATTATGCGTAGATTCTATTGCAGTATAGTATTCTGAATGACATCAGGTGCTGTCTATCTTGTGTCGTATTGGTAAGAAATTTTGACCGCTTATCGGCGTTTCCTTTGTTGAAATGTCAGTGAGATTCCTGGCTACCACTAAAGAACAGACATCATGTACGAAAGTCTCATACACAGGAAGGAGATAAAGTTCAGAAGATGTGTTTTTTGTGCACAAAAAACGAATTATATAGGAAAAACGTAAATAAATTTTATAGTTTAACTGTCAAATATCACGCGGTTATTTTGGTTAGTGACGGAGTTGTGCTACTCGTGAAAATTGGGACTATGTTATTTAGGCCCAAATGTAAAAACTGTTTAGAATAAGTTGTTAAAGTTTATTAACTGAAATAAGCAGTGTTAGGATTATTTGCTTAAAACTTGTGTGCATCGAGTAAAACTAATAATTTTTTTGTATTTACTAGGTCAATCCTTGCTCAAACGATTAAATTTCTCAAGTATTCAATATAAATTCCGCCCCTGAATTTTTATAGAATTGCTTTCTACATAATAATTTATTGACAAGCAAGTATAGTAGAGTAATTTAATGCAGATTGAAATCTGTTGAGAATCGTCGGGGTAAACCCAACTTAGTTTATTTGAATTTCAGCCAACCTGCCACAAGATCAGAACGCCTAAGTTCAGCGGTTGTAGTGAAAGCCATATTCATGCCTTAAATTGGGGCCCCAGTTGGAGGACGATAACTTAGAAGTGAACGAAACCTGAGTCTAGTAGACTGATTCTTTGGACGACAGCTGTATTCTTTCTAATTGACTTATCAGGTAGTTATTTGTAGAGCCAAAATTAAACAGATGAGAGTATAAATTGGTTTATCACACGTTAAAATACCCCAAATTCTTAGTACCTATCTGTCGTCTTATTTCGAAATAAAAATTTATTTAGAGTTTCTTTCTATCTAGCGTTCATGCCGTTGCTTTTTACAAAACAGATTAACACAAATTGAAAAAAATGAAAAGTAATACGCCAAATACGTTTCAGTGTAATTATCATCTTCATGATCTTCATTGCGAATTCCAAACATGTTTACATTTCTTTATAGCCAAACTTTGGTGAATTTTGTCGCCACAAAATAATGTGATGGCGCAAGTTATGCATAATTTATCTGTATGGAAATTAGCAAATATGTCATTTAGGACATTTTATGCTGACTCAAGAATGATCATAAAACTATTTGTAAGCTTGGCTTATTTTATTGTACATACTTAGTGAATTAAACTACGTTTACTTAGAAGTTGTTCGAATTAATGCACATTTAGTGTTCTTCTAGAACACTTCACCATGGAAAACATATTTAATAATGATTCCATACTGCATCGGGTGGTGCGCTGTATTAAAATAGTCAACTTATCTGTTGACGCTCGCAAAATCTATAAAAAAACATTTTACTACAGGTGGGCCTGTTATTGAGGCTCTCAGGTTGGAAGGTAATTTATACAATTAATCTTGTCTTATCCTTGTCGAAGAAAAAGTAAATACATTGTTTTCTGAAACCCTACAATCATTATTCGTTTATCATCCTATAATTCACTCTGTTTTGTCGTAAGAGCTCGTAAAATTTCATGCGCATATTCTCGAAACGTATGAATATGTCGTTCCTCCAACTTCGTAAGTTTATGCTGTCGATGAGGTTTTTTATACGGTCACCGCAAAACTAACCGTTGTGGAATTCACTTGTGTGGTGGTTAGTTTGCTAACCTCAAATACTCTGATGAGGCTGTTCTGATGACATTAATGAAAAACGAGTTTCAAATTATTATTTATTGCGTTCAAAAACGCCAATCTCGTACAACCTGAAACAAATGGTTGAGAAAATGTTCGACACGACCAATTTTAGTCCAGAGACAGTGCTCTGGCTAAACGGCATTGGGCTTCCAGCTATCAACGAAATCGGATTATTTGAATATCTGTTGATAACAGACGGATCGGTTTCTTCTGAGATTTCAAGACGAATATGCTAGATAAGTTGTTATAGCCTTTTCCTCACGAGGATACCTAGAAATGCTTTGCATTATGCGAAGCTCATAACATGCACAGATTTTCTCAATTAGAACGGTGAGGCATGATAACTATTTAGTGCAAATGGCTTAAATTTGGCCTGGCCGTGATAAAAAAGAATCAAGCTTTGAAAATAATTGGTTTTTGCCTCATTGTCTTGTATTACATAACGACACTCAGGAAATTACTGAACCTGTCATTGATAGTCTCGCTCTTCATAAGCTGTACAAAGAAAAGTTGTGAAACAAATTATTCCTATCTCCTGCACTATATACCCCACTAGATTACAGTTTGTATCACTGCAAACTTTATGGTTTCGGAGGATGTGCTATTGCATAAAAGTTTTCCATTTGAACCAGTGGACTGGTGCCTATATGAATCCGATAAGAAAGAGTCATGAAGTTGGAACTAGATCTGGACATTTGGAAATATCTCCTCTTATGGTGGGAAATGTTGCGAGCAAGTTATTCTCTTTTTCGAAAATCTACAAAATTTATAATCAATTGCCAAAGGGTCTTAGAGAAACGCCTCCATCTAAGACGTCTTTTAAATTTGTATCTACTGAACTAGAAAAAGTCTACAATCCTGCTGATATTTTTTATTTTGATTATGATAATACTTTCTCATGGTTGAATAAAAGACAAGGATAATTGTTATCGGAAACAGAATTTCTTGAGATTTTTATTTCCAAGTTTTGTATTATTAAAATTGAAATGTTATGCATTATATCATCATGTTAGTCAACAATACATACAATCAATTGCTAGTCATGGTTCTCATTTTTTTGCATAATGTTACACTCGAATTATACCTTAATTTTTCCTATTTTTGATGATGAATCTATTATTCCTTACAGCCGAACTTTCTGATATTGATATATTGTACAGTACAACTAGTGAGATTTACTTATCTACATGAGACTAATTGCACATTTTTATGTGATGTGATAACTTTTTTATATTGTACATTTTCCAATTTTATTATTTGATGGAACATGTGTGGTTTGAATCCAAATAAAGATATTCTATTCTATTCTATTCTGTGATTTTGGCGGAAAATTTTACTTCAATGGTTGTAGTTTTGGTGTTGGCGACTGTTTTGATGGCGTTGTCGCTGCTGCTGTTATTTATGTGTTTGTTGCTGATTGTTTTGTTGATGGTTTTAGTCACTTATTGTTGGTGGTGGCAGCAGCGTTTTCGTTGTCGTTGGTTTCAGTGTTTGCCTGGTAATTTGTTTGTTAGTGGTTATGTTGTTAGTGGTGGTTTTGGAAGCTGAGGTGGCTTTGAAGTTGCTTGTCATATTGGTGGTGTTGGTAGTGGTGTTGAATGCAGTGTTGGAGGTCATATTGAATGCGGGGTTGTTAATTATTGTGTTTTTGCTGTTATTGTAGAATTGAAGGAGATTATGTTTACCATGTTGGTGGTATTGTTCGTTTTGGTGTCGTTTTAGTTTCTAATGTTGTTGGTGGTCGTGTTGAATGCGGCGTTTGTGATTATTGTGTGTTTGCTGTTATTCTTGTTCTTGTTGTAGGTTATGTTTTTGATGTTGGTAGTATTGGTCGTTTTGGTGTCGTTTCAGATGCTAATGTTGTTGGTGGTGATAAATTCGGTGTTGGTGGTCGTGTTGAATGCGGCGTCGATGATTATTGTGTTTTTGGTGTTATTGTTGTTCTTGTTGGAGGTTATGTTTATGATGTTGGTGTTATTGGTCGTTTTGGTTTCGTTTTAGTTGCTAGTTTTGTTGGTGGTGTTAAATGCGGTGTTGGTGGTTGTGATGAATGCGGCGTTTGTGATCATTGTGTTTTTGGTGTTGTTGCTGTTCTTGTTGTAGGTTATGTTTATGATTTAAACAAAAATTGATTGCGCGGGTTGTGGTAACAATTCTTTAAATCAGGTTTGCGAGCTTGAAGTAAAGACCAATCTCATTGACCAGTCGTTGAACAACATAAAAAACTACCACCAGCGCAATCGCACCGCGCGTTTCGATCTTCCATGATCATCATCAGATTACGACGGCAGACTGCACTCGAGGGATCAAACCGCATTGAAATATATGGAAATCAAATTTAGATATGGTTCACCTTCTAGCAGTCTCGCATACATTGAACTTGACTGGAAATGTGACTGCATAGAAATTGTGCAGCCGACATTTCCAGTGAAGTTCAATGTATGCGAGACTGCTAGAGGTGAGAGCCGAATATCTTAATTTGATTTCCATATATATTCAATGCGGTTTGATCCTCGATAGTCAGTTTGCCGTCTTACTCTGATCATGATCATGGAAGGTTGAATCGCGTCAGTGCGTTGCGGCTGGTGGTAGTTTTGTTATGTTGCTCGACAACTGGTTAAATACAATGGGATTGGTGTTTACTTCAAGCTCGCAAACTTGATTTAAAGAATTGTTACCACCACCCGCGCAATCAATTATTTTTTAAATTGTATTACCTATATATGTATTTGTGGCGAAAGCTGCAAACAGTTAATGTTCGTGACTGCATAGAAATTGTGCAGCCGACATTTCCAGTCAAGTTCAATGTATGCCAGACTGCTAGAGGTGAGAGCCGCATATCTAAATTTGATTTCCATATATATTCAATGCGGTTTGATACTCGATAGTCAGTTTGCCGTCTTACTCTGATGATGATCATGGAAGGTCGAAACGCGTCAGTGCGTTGCGGCTGGCGGCAGTTTTGTTATGTTGTTCGACGACTGGTTAAATAAAATAGGATTGGTATGTTTATGATGTTGGTGGTATTGGTTGTTTTGGTGCCATTTCAGTTTGTGGTGTTGGTAGTGGTGGTCCATTTGAATGCGGTGTTGGTGATTATTGTGTTTTTGGTGTTATTGTTGTTCTTGTTGGAGGTTATGTTTATAATGTTGGGGGTATTGGTCGTTTTGGTGTCGTTGTTACTGCTGATGTTGCTGGTGGTGTTAAATGCGTTGTTGGTGGTCGTGTTGAATGCGGCGTTGTTTATTATTGTGTTTTTGCTGTTATTGTTGTTCTTGTTGGAGGTTCTTCTTATGATGTTGGTGGTATTGGTCTTTTTGGTGTCGTTTTTGTTGCTAATGTTGGTCGTGGTGTTGAATGCGGTGTTGTTGGTCGTGTCTAATGCGGCGTTGGTGATTATTGTGTTTTTGATATTATTGTTGTTCTTGTTGTAAGTTATGTTTAGGACGTTGGTGGGATTGGCCGTTTTGGTGTCTTTGTAGTTGGTGCTGTTGGTGATGGTGTTAAATTTGGTGTTGGTGGTCGTGTTGAATGCGGCGTTATTGATTATTGTGTTTTTGGTGTTATTGTTATTCTTGTTGGCGGTCATGTTTATGATGTTGTTTGCATTATTCGTTTTGGTGTCGTTGTTGCTAGTGTTGGTGGTGGTGTTTAATGCGGCGTTGGTGATTATTGTGTTTTTGATATTATTGTTGTTCTTGTTGTAAGTTATGTTTGTGATGTCGGTGATATTGGTCGTTTTGGTTCCGTTGTAGTTGGTGGTGTTGGTGGTGGTGTTGAATGCGGTGTTGGTGATCGTGTTGAATGCGGCGTTGATGATTATTGTGTTTTTGGTGTTATTGTTGTTCTTCTTGGAGGTCACGTTTATGATGTTTTTTGCGTTGTTCGTTTTAGTGTCTTTGTTGTTTCTAGTGTAGCTCGTGGTGTTGAATGCGTCTTTGGTGATTATTGTTTTTTTGAAGTTATTGTTGTTCTTTTTGTAAGTTATGTTTATGATGTCAGTGACATTGTTCGTTTTGGGTGTCGTTGTTCTTGCTAGTGCTGGTGGTGGTGTTATGTGCGGTATTGGTGGTCGTGTGGAATGCTGAGTTGGTGATTATTGTGTTTTTGGTGTTATTGTTGTTCTCGTTGGAGGTTATGTTTAAAATGTTGTTGGCATTGTTCGTTTTGGTGTCTTTGTTGTTGCTATAGTTGGTGATGGTGTTGAATGCGGTGTTGGTGGTCGTATTGAATGCGGCGTTGGTGATTATTGTGCTTTTGCTGTTATTGTTGTTCTTGTTGCAAGTTATGTTTATGATGTTAGTGGTATTGGTCGTTTTGGTGTCGTTGTAGTTGGTGGTGTTGGTGATGGTATTAAATGTAGTGTTGGTAATCGTGATGAATGCGGCGTTGGTGATTATTGTGTTTTGGTGTTATTGTTTTTCATGTTGGAGGTTATGTTTGTGATGTCGGTGATATTTTTTGTTTTGGTGCCGTTCTTGTTGGTGATCAAATGTGTTGAACTATAGTCAATTATTTTTATTTTCGTATTCGTTGATGCGATTGGTTAACGCAAATATATCTATGTGTAAAGCAATGCATAAGGCAATACTATTTATGCGGAGATATGCGTTCTTTTTATTTTAATGCACACAGTAATTTCAAGAGCAAATTTGCGCAAAACTACTTTCCATGATTAAGCAGTCATTGATTGCGCGGGTAGTAGTAACAATTCTTTAAATAAAGTTTGCGAGCTTAAAGAAAACACCAATCCAGTTGTATTTAAACATTCGTCGAACAACATAACAAAACTACGGTCAGCCGCACGTACTGACGTGTTTCGACCTTCCGTAATTATCATCAGAGTACGACGGCAAACTGTCTAGCGTGGATCAAACTGCTATGCATATGTTTGGAAAGAAAACTTAGAAATGCGGCTCTCATCTCTAGCAGTCTTGCATACATTGTACTTGACTGGAATGTTCATCTGCACAATTTCAATGCAGTCACAAACATTAACGGTTTGCAGCTTTCTCCACACACAAACACACACACACATATAGACAATGCAATTAAACAATCATTGAATGCGCGTGTGGTGGAAACAATTCTTTAAATTCAGTTTACGAGCTAGGAGTAAACACCCATCCTGTTGTATTTAATCTTGCAGAATCGTTATTAATCAAAAGTTATGCACTTATATTTATTATGCTACTGACAGTAATATTACAAAAATCAACTAATTATGTCACCTCTATAATGTTTCTCTTTGAGTTTATCAAATATATTTTTAAATAAAAGTTCTTTCGATTTATATATATATATATATATATATATATATATATATATATATATATATATATATATATATATATATATATATATATATATATGGAGACTTCTTGGCACAAACTCATCCCATAACTTCTATTAGTTGGAGTTTTCACACTTCCCGGAGTGTTATGGCTTTGTACCTATTTTTTTTGCTTATCGTCTGGGCCTACCCCTACTCAAATGGAGGAAGCTCTACGCTTGTCACTTTCATCTTCTTCTTTATTCACGTTTTGCCATGCATTACTGGTGTGCATTAAAAAATTCTTACTCGAGTGACTTCTTAATCCAAGTATGTATTAGCTTTTGCGAACCTAGTAACAAATTAGTTCAGTTATGACCAGAAGGATAAACCAAAGACAGCATGAACGAAAAGTATAATCTCATGCACATTCGTTTCGTGCTTACTGGCGACTCATCAGTAGGAGCCGGTATTACGCCCTTTAACCACTATATATTTTAGTGAGGAATGTGGGATAATAGGACGGTGCAATCTCCTAGACGAATGTGTAAACCTGCAATAGTGAAGCTAACATCATATAAAGTCTACGACAATGCGACTTCAACGCTTTTTAAATACTGTTTGTTGTGAAGAACTAATATATATGCAAGTATGTATTAGGTTTTGCGAACCTAGTAACAACGCTTGTTCTGGTCACAACTGAACTAATGTGTTACTAGGTTCGCAACACCTAATACATACTTGCATATATAGTAGTTCTCCGCAACAAACAGTATTTAACTGTCTTCTTAATTGTTTGAAATCATTATTTAAACTCCGAAGTTAAAACCAAGTCTTAGTTGTGCCTTCAACCGTGTGCTCAATATGTTTCAATTTGTTTCGGAGACCGCTAACGTTTTGCTTCAAGGTCAAAATTGTATGGTTAATTTTTCTGATCTGCTGCATCATGAACTAATATGCAGTGATATAGTGAAACCAAGGTTGTCGTTGTTTGTGCAAACCTTTCGTCCATTTATGCTTTTTTGGCCATCCAACGTCTACAGTTTCAAATACTTTAATGTGTTCCTTAATCTTGATGTTAGTTTTGCTATAAATACTGAGTTAATAGCTTCTTGTAAAATATGCAAAATGAAAGACTTGTCGTCCAATTGTTCATAACACTCGGGTGCGCGTTGACTCACAATTTTCCTTGATGCCTTAAGTCAGTCATTTGTGTTGTCATTTTAGGCTCATACCTTCGCATAAATTCAGCTAAACGTAACTCAAAGGCGTTCGTAGAGCTTCTGCTACAATCTCATTTCTAAATGCAAAATTTTGGTTTAAAATATTTTTACCAAAGCCCTACACGCTGAAACAAATTCCGAAACGTTTAAATAGCATAAGAGTATCTTCTATCCACCACATCCGCTTTCATGAATTGTGGCTCCAAACTGACAAAAATTGCATTAAAACTGTCCCTGGCTGGGTTGCCAAATTTTGTAAAGTCACGTTCCATTTTGTCTATCGCTAAACTTTGAGACTCCATGTTGAATGATTAAAAAATGTTGACGAGGCTTATATAAATAGTAATTATCCATTAAGATCGACAACGGAATCTAATCAGCTATGCCCCTGAAAACTATATTCTGTTGATTGTTTGATCGTGCCGATCATATATTTCCTATTTAAGACCGACACCCATAACATGAAAAGGTCAAATTATAACAAATTATTACAATATGGCACTTGAAATGTATACTCAAGATAAAGCCGAACAATTTTCAATTTATCTAGACTACGATTTGAATCTAAAGCTAGAAAACAATTAGGTTAATAATTTCCTAGGGTATTCCGTTATAAATAAATAATAACTGCCAAATTAAGTATATAAATTCTTTTTTTGTTGAACAACCAATAGAAATAAAACAATAGAATTCTATAGTGCAAAATACAATATTATGTTTAAGATTCAAATTCATTATATAAGTTTTTTAATGGTAGCTGGATCCGAACAGAAAAGCACTACGCACAAGATCAAAATGCGAAATAATGTACTGGTAGACAGGGCTCCACTAAAGTGTGTATGTCCGTCATCGCTAATAATCTGCATGCGTTCGCCCAAACACTTCAGTCAAACTTTAACAAAATTTTGTTGAAAATTGTAATATTTGCATAACCTATTACACTTTATAAGCTTGGAAATGAGAATCCCGTTGATCGGTTTCACGATAATAGTTTTATTATTTATGACGAAATGTAAAGTTGAATTTCCATAAATAGTATATGCAAAATTTAGTCGATGTTAGAAAATTAACAGAACCATGGTTTAAAAAAATTCTCAACACAAACAAAATATGACATCATGTGCGCGCCTAATGAATGATTGTAGAGGCTGTTACGTGTCTGATAACACCCTTCAATAATTCGTGGTTATTTTACAATTTAGTGAAAAACACTACTCAGATTAGTTAACATTCTATAAAATTCCAGGTAAACCAACTTTGTCCTCATATTTGGGATAGGCATCTATTCTATTTAAAAAAGATATGACGTTGCAAATGGAATTTATGCTGATTTCGTCTGGCATACAAAAATGAAAATATATTGCGCAATAACACTAAAGCGATTCTAAGTTCAATTTACCTGCTTCATTTGCAAGATTTTACAGAAAAAGTAATAAATCGCATTACAGAATAGAGATGCATATTTTCAAATTTGTTCAATAATTAAAGAACAGCGAATGAAAAAAGTTAGATTCCGCATGCAATTCATCCAATTTGAATTTTAAAATTTGTAAACACAAACACACGCATTATTAACCAAAAATTGCGAGCATTTATTTAATAACATATTTTCATAAATTTTTTACATTACAAGTTTTAAAGAAGACATTTTTAAAGTAACCAGCGGATACATTAAACATCAAAATATATCTGGTAATTGTATACTTTCGACAAATTTGTTTAAATAGGCTTTCAATAATGGGCATATTTTCCTTTTTCTGGAGTTCAAATTATTCATGTGGACGGTGTTGTCCCGAGCAAAATTTATGCTTCAATTTGTGACTCTCACACTACTGGCTTCCTCAAACTTTTCCCTCTCGCCGCTGGAATTTTCGAGTAAGATATAACTCTGAACTGGGTCCTTTAACTGGTCTTGTTTCTCAGTGTATTCGTGCATCTTGGTTAAATGCGAATTGCCACAATTCAAGTATACCAAGTTCTCTATCCCAACCGATTTAATGTCTAATCACTAAGTGTGTAACTTATAAAAATGTAGTTACACCACTTTTATTATTCTCGTTATAGATATAAATAGAAGCATTTAGACTTAACCTTTGCTTAGTTTTGTTTGGATGAATTGGAAACATCTTGAACCTAAGCGTGCCTAAGAGTAAATCTACTGGACTAAATGCCAAATTTTGACAATGTTGACTGTCTGTAAGAATGTCTACAGGCAATCATAATGGTTAGTAATACACAGGTTTGGCTATGGAGATAACTAGGTTTATTCTATACTGATTACGTACTGGCAACAAAAATAAAAGGATGAGTACACGACTTGTCAAATCAGTACGCATTCGCTACAAATATCTTGTACTGTGCTAAAGGTTGAGTGCAATTGCATAATGAACCGCATGTGTAAGAAGCCGCAATTTATTTCTCTAATTAGTCAACTAAATAATTAACTACAAGTGTCCGTGTTAAACGGACAGACCTCGCCATATTCATGTCACTCTCCGCTCAACGCAGAACCTCATACCACTTCCTATAGCACTAGTTAAAGGATCAGAAGCAAAATTAAAATTGACCAAAACTTTGTATCACCTACGACGTCTTTTATATCAACGACAGGAAACTACCATTTGAAGGAAGGCACCTGATCTGAAGTAAATAACAGATTCTTAATCTCCCTGGTTTCCACAGGACTAATTATTGTTATTTCTTTAGTTTTGGGGTCAAAAGGTAAATGGAAATGAATATCTAAAACCCAAAAATTTATTTTTCTTTTAAAATAGCAACCAAAAAACTCCCCTTGACGAAGACTTCCTTTTCATCTCACCGACAGTACCTGACTCCCCTTGATTTATACAATACTACTTATTCGCATTACTTTAGTTTTTGGATTGTATTAAAAATTGAAATAGATTAAAAACCTGTACCAACTATTTTACATTTTTATTAGAAATTAGAAAATTGCCTTTGAAGTAAAAATCTTTCTCTAATGTCATCGATAACTCCTTAATCAATTTTACTTGAATAGAACGCCATTCTGTAGTGATAGTCTTTGAATCCGTAGCAAAATTGGAAATTTATAGATAAATCAATGCCAATTATTTTGTATATTGCCATGGCAACCAGAAATTTCACCTAAATGAATACTACTGTTTCAGTGTCACAACAAATTCCCTAATCTCTTTGTCGTCTATTGCACTATCTTGATAATCAAATGTGAGTCAATCTATTTCCTACATATCCTACCTAAATATGCTCATTTCCGCGCCTGTATTAATTTCAAAATTGAATCTTTACAGTTCGTCCTGAATGATCACTTAATTGCTGTGCGATTCAGTAGCCTATCTAAGATTTCCACTTAAGTGGTATCTCACTACTTTGGGTGCTTTATATGTGTACCTGTGAACAATTTATTTTTCTTGAATTTATTTTTCATTACAGAATTTTGAGAATACTAAAACGTCTTTTATAAAAACACCTTGAAGCCTTAGGGACATTAACCCCGCGAGGCTGTTCCAATTTTTTTAGTAAGATGTTTCTCTCGACCAATCTCGTATGAAATAAATAACTGTTCCTAACTATTTTTGAAAATAAGCAGCTAATCTCTTTGAAATTTCCATTACGGCGTGATATACGCCTTTTACTTGAGTCACTCAAGCTTACAATCTAGTATCCATTTCTTAATTTGGTATCACTATTCAATCCTCGAGATCGTAACCTACCACTTTTTAATCCATTTATCCATAGATCGAAGCTAAACATTTAGTGATGGACGCATAGTTCTTCTTTCGTATGGCCTGTTAATATTCTGAATTTTTGAAGTTTAAATGTTTCTACGTTCTTTAAGCTTTTATATTTTAGTGTGTTGCATAAAATGTAATACCGGCGTAGTCGCCATATTTTGTTGAGGTTTTTATGTTTCCACTAACAATCTTCATAATACTCGATTCTTTGTTATCTGAGTGTGTTAATATTCCAAACGTCTAGTGCTTCATAGAATTGGATATCTAAAATACTCTACAGCTTCATAGTTATGGCCGGCACCAATTCTATTATAAAATTAAAACTATAGAAAGAGCTTTAATTCGGAAAATGTATATGTTCGGACATCGAATGGGTCTCTTCAAAGTATTTAAATTGCACAAATCAAATCGATGCAATTCCATGTCAACGATACTTGTTTTCTTTCTACATTATATAAAGTAAGCAAATAAATCGCATAATGGTATGCATACGTTTTTTTACATTGGTTCAATGATTGTAGGGTAGACAATGAATGTCCGATTTTGTAACCAGCTCAACAAAGTGATCTTCAATCGTGTAAATTCTAAGAGTGTGTTTGAATATCTTAAAATAAAGGACATAAATTTAACCAGAGGTTGCTCTAATATAACACAAGATACAAATTAAAATTAGGATTATGTGTTTGGATGTTTCGGTGACAGGTAATTGTACAGCGTTAATAATAAAAATTGGAACATTTAAGGACGTGCAAAAATGAAGAAAATGAATGAAACACGCAACATACGAATGCCGGCAAGAGATTGGGATTACACGGAAAATTAATTGATGAAGTAAGGAAATGTTGACTGTTATATCTTCCATTGTTGATTTAGATTATCACAAAAAAATATTTTGCCGAAGTATCAATAAATTGAAAAATTAAAATTAACAAGGCTTGAACATTTTAGGTTGCTCAACATGAAATACCAAATAGAAGAGTAGCATTTGCAGTATATCATTGAAACGTAGACCGTAAAACATTCTCGGTCAGTTGTTTTGGAAAAAATACCTTTTATGTAGCATCAATTTGTATAACTTCATGGTTTGTCAAAGTTTACAAAACTAAAATTTAATCAACGAAGAGAACCTATGTGTTGGTACATAACTCCGTACATATAATAAATTTAAAATTTATTGTCTACGCTCGAATTTTCTGCTCATTTTATGGAGGATATTTATATAACTATTGTTATAATTTGTGGAGCATTCATTTTTTAAGTACTTTCGTTTTTTTATACTTCGTTTATGCTAAATTTCAAATTTCGTAATTTTGTTCTGTTGTGCTGTCTGTGATAGCGAGAGCAAGGTTAGTTCTCTGGCTATCTCGTAATTAATTAACAATATGTGTTCAGTAAACTTATCCTATCGGAAGCCAGAACTTTTCATTTAATGCGGGAAGTTGTAAGCCAAGAATGCAGGACTTTCAAATGGTCTTGAGTTTGTTTATCCATAATCGCATTCTATATCGATTGCAGATCCGCATATGATTCCGACGCTTATTTGTTCCGAGTTGCTGATTAGGAATTCGTTGTCAGAAAGTATTAATTGTATTGACATGGATGTCAGTCTCAGATACGGCTAGGTTAGGACACGTAAATTATTTATTTTTGGGGTTCGACCGACTAAACTGGAATGTCATGCGCGACAGACCATTCAAAATAAAATAAATCTAAATCATGTGTCGAACAATCTTGCCGGTACAGAACTGACAGCTACAAGGTACTCAAAATTGCATATAGGCAGATGAATCTCCAATAATATTGCAAACCTGCCAGAGAACCGTCTTATAAGAGGTCTGCATAAATCAACGGTAATATTGATCCTATTTCCAGTGGGACAATTCGAAGATATAAACGTTACGTGTTAGAGATGCACGTGCAGTTCATAAATACAAACTCAATATGCCATTTAGGTTGCTTTTAGGAGCCTTCGCAAAGGTAAACGAGTATTCATGCATCAGGATGTAACTATGGAAGTGCAAAATTAAATATTCGCGGAAATCTGTAACGAGCGCTTCCATGAAACCTGGAAAAACTCACATGTAACAGACAAGCGCTGAGATACGTTTATCAGTTGATCTCAATGAAGTCTCCATAGTCAAAATCAAAAGATTTACAGTTTAGAATTCAATTGGCGTCAGGCTCGGATATGACCATAGTGTGGAAATATATTGCCCTATATTTGATAATTTACTAGGGCCCACAAATAAGACAGGCATGCATATCGAGTAGGTAGACGAGAGATCAGGGACATTAAGGCAAAAAATCGTAACTCAGTTAGAGTTTACTGGTATTTAAAGTTGATTATATCAAAATTGGCTCATCATTTTTTATAGTTTTATTATGAATCGAGGTCTTTTTTAGCGAGATTAAGGTTTAAAATCTTGCTTCTTTCATTAACTATATTGTAATTAGTTAACCAGGTTTGATAGATATTCGTATCCTGTCGAATGTTATAACTTTCGATTAATGCAGGAATTGAGAAGTCATGCAATAGAGGTACTCCTTTCATTTTGTAATTGCAGTTCGATTGCTGATTCGCATATGGCTACGGCGGACGTTTGTTCTAATTTGCTAATTAGAAGGTAGTTGGTTAAACCAGTTTAATGTGCTGACATGGATGTCAGTCTCAAATAGGACAAGGCTAGAACACGTTAAAAATTTAGTGGTAGTGGTTCAGTCGACCAAATTGAAATATCATCCGAGATGGGAAATTCCAAGTAAAATGGACCTACGAAATTTGTGGTACACTCATACGCGTTCGAAACTGATATCAGTGGGGCATTCCGTAGTAGATATAATTCAACAAGCCTCGGCGCCGATAAAATCGGACAAGCCTCTCAGTAAAACAATCGAGTTAAATGCATATGAATAAATATATTTCCTTAGAGTAGAATTACTTTTTTTTAATGCAAAAACGACAGATTAGTGGCAGAATTAAAACAAATGCGTTATAACCCTGCCTCGTGTAATTCAATAAAGTTAATTATTACTAGAAAAAAATTTACTATAATTAGGTTTGTTAAAGATTAACATTTAACTGAGCAGAAAGTTACAGAAAAATGTTTGAAAGCAGCAGGAGAACAGCTGTCCAACGAAATACCTGCGTGAGACCACATCTTTTGACTTGAAGAAGAAAAGCAATTGAAAGTGCTTTTCACGACGACCAAGAAAACGAAATTCGAGTTTGTTGACCATACACTCATTCAACGGAACACCTGCGTGAGACCACATCTTTTGACTTGAAGAAGAAAAGCAAATGAAAGTGCTTTTCACGACGAACAAGACACCGAAATTCGAGTTTGTTGGCCATGCACTCATTCAAGTTTTTGTCGGAGATGCTAAATTAGAAGAATTTTTTTATTATTTAATATAGATCTAACAGTATTACTTTTGTGTACAGAATAAAGTAGAAGAGCAATTGTAGATATTAAACATTCGCTACCGTAAAAACTGCTTTAGAGGGCTACTCCTATTGCAACAATCTCTGGATCTTAGGCCAAATTCAAATTTTTTAAATTTTAGTGTCTTTTACTTTAGCGAAATATATTAGCAACTGCTCTGAAGTCAAACCAAGCATAAAACACACGCTTGTCTATTAGTACTATCAAGTAAAAGTGAAATACCATATTAAAAAACACAGAATGTATTTGAAAGTTATTAATCTAATAATCCGAACGTGAATGACTTTATTGTTAACCGGATCCACAGTTGCTCTCTGCGAAGTACCGTTCGTTGCGGCTGGCGGTATTTTTGTTATGTTGTTCGACGACTGATTAAATTCAAAGTGATTAATGTTTAATTCAGGCTCGCCAACTTGATTTAAATAAGTTAAATTTGAATCGATGCTTAATGATAATGATAATTTGTTTTTTGCACCAGAGGAGAACAAATTAGAAACCTTTTTGCCCTATGCATAACATTCTAGATATCATTGGTAAATAAAATATTAGACCATTATATACCGAATTTATGTTTTATTGTTGATTGTGATCAATTTAATTTTCATTTATTACAACTTTAAAAATATGCAGAATCTTTTTATCTATTTTGTTAGTCAGCTGAGTATAGTGTAAAGAATTTTGGGAATAGAAACATATTTTGAAATAAGTTTGAAATCGAGGAAAGTAAATTTTAATATCATCAATTCTAGTTTCTACAGAAATACAAATTGAATGATTCCTAAATGTACAGAAGTCATGCTGTTTAATATAATTATGCAATTATATTAAGAATATTACTGTTCTACTAAGCTACAGAAGCTGAATTTTACTGGACATGTTAGATAATGTGCATATTAAGAAGTATACTTTGCGTCCTTCTGGTTAGTTAGGTAGTGCGTTGTAAATGTAATTAAAAATAAAAGTTTTATATTTAAGAATAGTTCTTTAATGTTTCAAAATGAATGAACCTGAGATAGGTTGTCTTTATTTACCTCAGTAGCAGGTTGATTTAACGCTTGACTTTGAGTTTAATGGTAGTAATACACTGTGTAGGACAAAAATAATTTATAAGAATAATTTTAGACATTATATAGTGTTTTTGAAGAATGATTTCCTCTAAGTAAAATATTTCGTCTATGAGTAATGCATTGCTACCGAATTTGAAGATTGCTGATCTAGATGTGTTAAATTGGAGTAATAGATCTTGGAGTATACCCTGAAAGTCTTCATGAATATTTTGCAGTAGATTTTACTTATTGGGCTTAGTAGATAAACTTTTAAATTGTCATCCGCATACTTGATTATTTATATCAAGTTTATTTTCGTTTTCTATTAAAATAAATACAATGCTAAATTAAATAGGTCCTAGTTTGTCACTATGTAGGAATCTAGCATCAATAGGCAATGAGAGAGCTGGAATTCTATATAGTGTGACGTCAGATTTCCGATGTGATAGGTATTTAGAGATGAATCTCTGTGTGCTACACAAATGATTAAGTTTGAAAATTTGTTAACACATTCGTTTATGGATATTTTATCAAAAGCTTTAGAAATGTTTACAAATATTAAAACGGCGTCGCTATTTTATCAAATAGTGTAATCCTATTTGTCTTGAATGATCGATTTCGAGAAAATCTGTGTTAGCTGGGTCTATGCAGACTGAAACAGTGTCTCCAGAAATTCAAAGATAAAATTTTTAATAACTTTAGCGTAAGCTATCTTAAATATTTGGTTTTTCGTAATAATGGAAAATTATTTGTTGAATTTTAACCATTATCAGGATAGAGAGATTAAGAAGTTGCCTTAATAACAAGTCAATAATTTTGTGTGTTAAATGAGTTGAAAAAAGTGTAAAAATAACGTTGGATGAGAAAAATTGGTATTTAGATTAGATGGATCGCATGTCTATCTACATCATATCTAATAAATTATTTTCGAGCTTCAGGCAGTTATGGTGGTTATAAGGTATTACCACTGGGGAGAGATGTGTATTTTTTATCGTTGTTCCTGAAGACAAGAATTTTCCAGGTTTAGAATATGTTTAAACATGCTATTCATGCTAGTATATTTTATTTTTTATATATTTTCTTCCTGAAGATTGAAAATTCTTCGCAGGTGTTTAGTTTCTTGCAATTTTTACTCTGTTTTGGTGCAATGGTTTAACTCATCTTTTCTTCTATAGTCTATTTGCATTATTTTTTATAAGGATAAATTGTAGATGAACCAGTCTTTTAAACTGTTTATTTCACCATCATAACGGATGTTATACATTTTTAATAACGCAAGCGGTAAATTTTTTCATTTATTCTCCATAACCCTGCCTTATTTGTTGGAGAAAATTTTATTCTGTTGTATTCTTGTTAGCATTAAATACGTCTCCTTTTTATGTCAAGAATAGCCAGTCGGTATGTCTAGGTTGTGTAAAGGAATCTTATCACTCATACATTAATTAATGATGTGCTTAAATGTTGATCACGGATGCATTATGGCTTATAAAATGTAGTGAGCAATATATGCTTTAGTATGTTGGAGTTTCGCGTGGTTAATTACTCCCTACATTTGATTGGTAGCGGCTGTGGAGATCCGTGCACATGATCAATCCCCGGCTTTTTCCCGATGGGTGATGTGAGAAGACTAATACGAATAATCAAAAATGTATTGTAAATAACGTTGCATATAAATTCATAAGTAGTCACAATTGACCGTGCTCTAGACGGCAATAAAATGAAATTGTTCATAAAGTTAAATGTCTTATGCACAAGTCACAGTTAAACAAAATTGTCCGTGCTCTAGACGGCAGCAAAATGAACGCTTTTTACAAAGTTGAATGTCTTACACACAAGTGTTGAGGCCCCTAACCTATTCGAGTCTGAAAGCCCCATAGATGCCAGATCGCTTGAAGTCCTAAAATTCACAGTAGAGTCTGATATGCTTATATTACCATTAGTATCTCCTAGGTTCAAGTCCGCAATGTCCTGCACTAACCTACTTGTGTCCTCAAATTTAATATCGGTCTCCATGTCTAAATGGTATAACAATTAAATCGACACTTAATGTTAGGCAATCGGAATGCGAAAGTTGGACATTATTACTCCCTAACAAATAATCTGGAAAGAGATATACGTGAACAACAGAATGAATCAAATTTACCTGTTCCAGAACGATTCTTCTCAATGTTGTATTATATTAGAACAAAAGCAATTGATGGAGTAATATATTTGATGACATGTATTCGTTTACTAGAGAAAAATGTTAAAATGCAGCAGACCAAAATTAACAAGACCAGTCAAGGAGCGAGACACTCGAAAAACTGAAAATGGCGCACAATTCAAAATCAAGTATTTAAACAAAGAATGTTCTGGAAAATAAAAAGAAAAATTCTTTTTAAATAAAATTCGTTACAATCAGCCATGGTGGTTTAAATTTATCAGTCAATGTTATTTTACATAAGGCGGAGGATTTAACTTCCTCCATATACACCACCTTCTCAAAAAAACGGCTAATAATAGACGTAATCATAATTCTTCGGCTGAGGTGGCACTCTTCCAGAACGAGTTGTGCATAACGGCGCCCCTGAAGTCGTCATCTCGCCCGGTACAACATTCACTGGTTCTTCCAAATAATCTGGTATTGACAAACAGTTTTCATGCTGTAATTCAGTGGAATAAGATTTTGCTATATTAAACAACCCGTCTTCAGCGTTCTGCATTTCATTATGTGCCTTTATTGTGGGATTGAACACATCAGATTTGCCCATGGAACGGTCATTCACCGCATCTGTTAATTCAGTCATACCGTCTATCCAGATAAACTGTGGAATGCAACGATCCAACGTAACACAATCCTCAATGCCATTTATTTCTATGATGACATTCTTGTCAGTCATCCTCTTGACCTTGTATGGTCCTTTATAAAATGGTGTTAGGCAGTTCTTCCTATTTTCATTAGTTATATACACATGCGAAGCCGATCTTAGATCAGAGGACACATAGAATTTGGTTTTAGCTTTTCTAGTCTTGCTCGGAGCTAAACGACACATCTTATCTCTAAGTGCTCCTACGAACCAATCTACATAACTAGAAGCCCAATCAAGACTACTTGGAGTTTCTATAAGAAGATCTTCAGGTAACCTTAATGGTTCTCCATAAACCAGTTCTGCTATTAAAGAACCTAATTGTGCCCTATATCTGTTGCGCATGGCGAGTAGTACTATAGGAAGATCGTGTATCCAGCTTGTTCCACTAGTACACCTTAATGCAGCTATCAGTTCACGATGTAGCCTTTCTACCATCCCATTCGCTCGTGGGTTATACGCGATAGTATGTATTACAGTGGTTCCCATGATGTTGAGGGATCTTACGAAAAGCTCTGACATAAATTGACTGCCGAGGATTTAACTTCCTCCACACAAGCAATTATTCTTTCCCAAATGTCTGAATTGAAATAAATACATGTAACCGATTGAAAATGCGTGATGATATGAGTATAAGCACTGTTAAAAGTTGTCACTGATGATAAATGGATTAAAATAGTTTAAAAATTCAATGAAAAAAAATTCATAAATAATTAGTTCACTGTTTGCTATGGTTTTAACTTATTTAATTATACTAATCCATTGTACTCTGAAATTTGGATAGATATAGTTAAATGCGAACAGTAAATCACTTGCATAAACTGCGAATAATCCAACTGAGCGAAATAAATCCGCTGTGACACTATAATCCACCGCATGTTCCTTGCGTTTTGCGAGCGGGTGCGTATATTTAATAAACAACCCAATTAATTACAAATAAAATTGCAGTTCAAGAAATATCAATTAAAACTGCTTGTAACTTACAGAAATTGTTTCTAAAATCGCAGCTAAGAGAAATATTGGGTAAAAACAGAGTTAGATTATTTGACCTTAGAGAGCACCATATTTGTAAAAATCGAACATCGTAGGGTTGTAACGCGGAGCCGCGTGTGACAAGTAAACAGAAAGTTAAAATTGCATTTCAATCTGGTTCGTTAAAAATTTTTTTACGAGTTCATGTTGAATTAAAGTGTTGAAAATACGGCTAACGGAACCTAAACAAAGTTTTTGTGCCATAGAATAAGAAAATATTCCTATTTCTTAGAGCACACCTTGCTTAACTCATATCATTTGGTCTAAATTATTAATAAATGTGTACTAGATGAAGGTGACAGATTAGTAAGCTTAGATCTGGTATCTATTTATACGAATATACCAGTACCTGAGGCTCTGGATTGTTTTAGACGTTTCCTAGTTGATCATCCATTAATATTAGAAGGAAGCAAAATGACGTTAGGACACGGCATGGAGATGATGTGTATTTGTATGTCCTCCACTTATTTTAAATTTCGTAAGGAATTTTATAAACAAATTAGAGGCGTTCCAATAGGACAACCTTTGTCGGTCCCAATAGCCAATATCTTTATGCATTATTTGGAAAATAATCTGTTGGATAAGACTCCATTGAAACCAAAATTGTACCTACGTTTCTTGGATGATATATTACTGATCTGGAACCATGGTGACAATGAATTGGTAAATTTCTTAAATTTAGCTAATCGAATGAGCGAACTACAATTTACCTTAGAAAGGGAATCGTCAGGTGAATTACCATTTTTAGATGTCAAATTAATTAGAAATGGTCTGAAATTGGGAAGAGATATTTATAGGAAGGATACTTATTCAGGAATCCTTCTTAATTTCAAGTCCAATCACCCGTTTCGTATGAAAGTCGGGATCTTAAAGTCATTAACATTAAGAAGTCTCAGGTTAACAGATATAAAGCATAGGAAGTTAGAATTAGACAGACTACGCGATATATTCAAGTCTAATGGTTACCCTTCTCATTTAATAGATACAACAATGACGGACATGGTGAAGAAATTTAATCCTAGTTTGAGATACATAAAAGCGGATAAGAAGAAGGAAGAGCGGAAGGTCATGGTATTAACGGACTCTATATTAATATAGAATATAGAATAGAATATAGAATATCTTTATTTGGATTCAAACC
>JAQBSW010006454.1:0-48425 GCA_029291075.1 Eudiplozoon nipponicum | reverse complement strand
AATAAAATATTTTTCTCCTTATTCACTCCTAAATTATCTAACAATGAATACATCTATATATTTTCGGCTACCAAACTGATTTACAAGTTTAAACGGAGGGAGATTTTGACATAAGAAACCATCCAATCAGGTACACGCTCTCCCTCCAATTAAGTCTAAATGTCTGGACATGTATTTTTATACTCGAATTAGTTTGGCTGAAATTTGTTAATCGATAGTGCGTCATATAACTTATAGTAAGTACCTTCAAAGCAATATTAGGTGAAAGAACGCGCGCGTTTAAAAAAATTATTAAAATGACGCAAGCTTGATATAAGCATCAATCCCATTATATATACACATTTGTCAGTACAAGTTTAGCGCTGCCTAACGTAGAAAAGGCAAGTCATCTAGTAGACCGGTTTCGTCCGTAATTGTAACTCTTCATTTAATTGCCAAACCTTCCACGACTCTGAAGAAAATATGCCCCAGTTCCTTCCTAGTTGGTATTACTTGTGGCAAATACTTCATGAGTACCCTATTAAGACCAAACTGGTGTTATTGGTGAGTTTTGTTTGCTATTTTATGCAATTTTCAGTTAGTACTGATAAAATGTATGTAAAATTAAATTATTATGGTATAATTTTTATTATAAATTTGTTTATTATGCCAACTAGTCATTGCTTAAGATAGAAAATGCAATTCATCGATTAGACCGATTTCGTCTTTGTTAGTCACACCTCAAGTAATTTCCCGATTTTCTGCAGCCGAGGTTTGAAAAGGGGGCATATTTGCTTCAAATTATCGCTTCTCATTCAATGCGCCACACAAACTGCACACTAGACACAGTTTTCGAGTATACAACGCAAATAATTTTTCTTCAATAGTTCCTGTAGGTGTAGTTTATTTGGTATTGCTTCGGAATTAAAGTTCCAATTGACCATTCACGATCTGTCATTATAAGACGTACACAAAGCCACTTGAGGACGTGATATTGAATTAAAGTCCACTGGCAGGTGTTTTGTTACATACATGCTGTCGTGTATAAATTGATTACAGTACAATAAAGCAAATAAAATTGACGTGGGCCGGTTTCGTCCTTATTGGACACATACAAAGTATTTGCGAGAAGTGTCGCCACCTAGGGTCCTACCGGGGCACATTTACTTGAGTAATGCAACTCACTCCCTACACCATGAAAGGCACGTGCTCATTAAATATTTGGTTATATACCAAAAACTGTCTTTTGCTCAGGCTTTACTTCAGGTGGAACCTATTTGATATTGCTTTTGACCTAAAATCACAACTAGACACTCGCGATCTGTTATAATCGAACGAATACCATGCCCAATTGGAACGCGGTAATGAATTTAAGTACTGTAGCTGGATTATTATTCTGTATATGTTGTCAGTATAAGCTGGACACCACATAAGGTAAGAAGTACAACTCATCAAAAGCATCAGTTTTTTCCTCATAGGGCATTCACAAAGTACTCGCCAGAACTGACACGAACGAGGAACGGACCTGAGCATATTTTCTTCAGAGTAGTAGCAGTTTTGGTAAGTACTTGAAGAGTGCGAAAGTAGGACGAAACCGTCCTATCATTTTGCATTTGCAGTCAAATGCAATGTTTAGTTTATACTGCCAGTATATATAATAAGTCTTGCTATAATACTTTAATTCGACAACATGATTCCTGGTAGCATGGCGTCTGTTATAAAAGTGCAGATCGGGCGTGGTCAGTTAAAAGTTTAGGTAAAACGCGACCTCAAGAAGGGCTGCCTCCAAAAAAATGAATTTGGCATATAATCGAATGTTGCATTTAGTGTGCTGCTTAAAATGCTCGTTCGATCAGTTGCAAAACCTTAGAGCAAATGTGCCACAATTTGATCCTCAGTCAAGACAATTTCGGCATGTACTGTGTTAGCGCACAATAAAGAAAAAAGGTGGTCTAATTGATTAAATGCACTCGCTAAATTTAATTTATACTGACTATATACAATACATATTCTAGGAAAATAAAACCCAACTGATAACAAAGTATCCGTCTATTGTGGATAACGATCTGCGTATTTCAAGAATACTCAACTGCGCATGACAATCATTCATTTGTATACATTCTGAGTTTTTAGTTGATTAAATAAGCATGAAATAGTCTCATTTCCAGTTTTACTTATATTTCTTGTTGGTGGTTAACTGCAGGTTAATTTGTGAGTGCGTGTGGATATTTGTATGTGTGCATGTCTACACGCGTCAAGAGATCACTCTACTCGTGTCACAAAATTATGTTTGAACTATGGTTATTTTTACATTGCTGGATTGCGATAAGACAAGGCTTTCGCTCTGTTGTTTATTATGTATACGAATGGTTTTCCCTGGATGTGATCTTTTTGTATCGCATTATTCACGAGTTTTATTTTGTCCCAATGGCAAAAACGCGGGATGTGCAGATTGCAGCGTTGATCGCTCACCTCGTTTTGCAAATACTGCCGCTGTTATGATAATGATAGTGATGCCATTTGTACAGCCGTTCTTAACTACGTTCGTTTTCAGTCCGATCGAATGTTTGTTCATTCTGGTGCAATGGGTGGTCGGGATCGCCTTAATACTATAAAAAATTTGGCTAGTATGATTCGAAGCTAATCGAGTGAAATATCATCTCGGAGAAAGTTCTGAATGTTGAGGACGTCTACTTGTTGTTCTTTATAAAGGGCCTGGTATATTTATAATACTTTCGGCAATTTGCCTTGTGTAAAACTTTGAAATTCGTTAAATTGGTTGAGACTCGTTTCGTATATATGATTATATATATATATATATATATATATTCCGGAAGCTTTTTATGACACCGTTGTTATGAAAAATGTCACGATTCATATTTGCGAATGCTAGGCATATCGAAAAATGATGAATGTGCGTTGGATCAAATGTAAAACTAAAATGAAAATATTACGCTTCAGAGAAACATTTTAGGTCAGTTAATGTTTGAACAAAATCTATGACAACGAAGAAAAGAATCATGCATTTTTATAGAAAATGATCAAAAACAGGAAAAAATGAAGACATCCTTACCGTAACAAAAGATTTAACATATTCATACTTTTACAACAACAGCATACATAAACAGAAATCTATACTTTCCGCAAGGTGAGTTATTCATAAGCTCTAATCAGTAAGACAGAATAAACCGGGCCTGTTCATCGCTAGACTCCCCATTACTTTAGCCTATTTAAATTTGTCTTAGATAATGAGGGGACGGTGCAGTGTGATCAAGTGAGTGATATTTTGAAAACGGTATCCATCCAGGTGATGGTACATTATGGAGCAGCTGAATAGAACTAATCGTCTTGAAATTTTACTATGGATTGATGTATCCTGCAGCTCGATCGGGAATTACCTTAATCCAATCAAACGACTAAATTGATATATTAATCTGTTTAATCACTACCAGCTATAGTGAGTTACCTTAAAGTAATCCACAGCATACAAGATGATCGCAAGAGCAATTTAGACGGTCGGTAAGCTGCGGCCTACAGCAGATTTAGCAGTACCATTGCCACTTCCTTTAGCACAATAGGAAGGAAAACTTTTATTCGTAAATCAAAAAATCTTTTTCTGGATTTGACCGCATTTTTCTTCTGTAGGACAGTTGATAGCACTCGTAGGTCGGTAAAATCTTAAATCCTTTACATTTCCGGGTGCACCGATTATTAGCCTTGGTTGATGGATTCTCATTTGTCCCTTCATTTTGAATCCCTCTATCAGGTGCTTGTCTGAAAATGACATTGGAACAGGATTTTACACTCTTTTTCAGATTTTCATAACCTTATTTCCAGTCACATCTTCATGGTTGACACCATACACACAGGAAAAAACAATTTGTGCCAAATGTGGTAACTTCATTCAAGAGAGATTTATTTATATTTATTTTAATTCATAAGGTATTTTTATTGTTTCTCCCAATATACGGTCTTCATAACTATTCTCTAATACTCAAATGTATACACAAACTTACACATGTCACCACCTACCCGCACATAACAACCCATATACACATATATGTACTCCACTAAAGTGAAATTTATAGAATAACTATAAGCAAATCCTACGGATTGACATACACGCCTATCTATGATGTCTCTATTTTTAATTGCTGTTCCGGACGCGTAGAAGGATCAACAAAATTTTCGATTTCAATATTACAATAATCCTGAAATACCCCAGTTTAACTAATTCCATCCTGTTTGCAATAGGCAGTAGAATGAGAGGTTAATAAAACCGTAGAAAGAATACAGTATTATTCTATCGTTTGGACAAGACCGAATAAGAAGCCTACACTAACGAATCGTATCTCAACCAAATACACATTTATACTCATATCCTGTATAAATTTACTTTTCATTTAAATATCTGAGTCCAAACCATATACATATTTATGCATATTTATAAATATATATAATAAATTATCAATATTTTTAAATATTTTTAATCTAAATTTTAATATTTACTTATTTATATTTATATATACCCACATCTTATAAAAATATCCATTTATATATATACTTCTGCCGTCCACACGCCATATATTATGCATATAAAGGCAACAAGCAACCACGTGGGTTCTTCCCATATCTTTTATAAATATCTATATATCCATCATATATATATGCTACAAAATATATAACATGAATATCATATGCTAACACTGTTCAAGTCTCTCAACGGATAAGTTATATCAGCCAAACGCATTTGTTAACATTATTTAAATATCTATTTTTATTTATGTATATATAGCCTATATATATATATATATATATATATATATATATATATATATATATATATATATACGGCAAATTCTGGAAAGTACGTGATGAGTTCTCAATAAGGAAAAATTCGGTCAACCGGATGAATAGCAAATTCTACACTACATAATTCTTAATTTATACTAACAAATGTATTTACCTAATGTGTCAGGTATTTATATCAAGATCACAGCTTTGATTGTAGTAATTGTTATCACCTACCGCGCAACCAGTGTTTGAATGTATGCAACATTATTAGAAGTGAGAGCAGCACACATAAATATAGACAAGACAATTAACCATTAATTGATTGCGCATGTGTTAGTAGCATTCTTTAAATCAAATTTGCGAGCTTCAACTAAACATGAATTCCATTTCATTTAAACAGACGTCGAACAAAATAACAAAACTACCGCTAGTCGCACGCACTGACGCGTTTCGGCCTTCCATGCTCATAATTAGATTACGAGGGCAAACTGAATAGCGAGGATCAAACCGTATTGAATATATATGGAAATCAAATATAGATATGCGGCTCTCACCTCTAGCAGTCTCGCATACATTGTACTTGACTGGAAATGTCGGCTGCATAATTTCTTTGCAGTCAAGAGCATAAACTATTTGCAGCTTTCGCCTCACATAGATATAGAAAATACAATAATCTGTTAATTGATTGCACGGGTAGTGGTAACAATTCTTTACTTCACGTTTTCGTGCAATAAGTAAACACCAATCCCATTTAATTTAACCAGTAGTCGAACAACATAGCAAAACAACCACCATTCGCACGCACTGACGCGTTTTGACCTTCCATGACCATCAACAGAGTACGAGGGCAAACTGACTAGCGAGGATCAAACCATATTGAATAAATATAGAAAGTAAAATTATATATGCGGCTCTCACCTCTAATAGTCTCGCATCCATTGTACTTGACTGGAAATGTCGGCTGCATAATTTCTATGCAGTCACGAACATAAATTGTTTGCAGCTTTCATCACACATAAGCATAGACAATTAAATTAAACATAAATTGATTGCGCGGTTGGTTGTAACAATACTTTAAATCATGATTGCGGGCTTGAAGTAAACACCAATCCCATTATATTTAACCAGTTGTCGAGCAACATAGCAAAACCATCGCCAGTCGCACGCACTTACGCGTTTTGACCTTCCATGACCATCAACAGAGTACGAGGGCAAACTGACTAGCGAGGATCAAACCGTATTGAATAAATATGGAAAGAAAAATTATATATGCGTCTCTCACCTCGAATAGTCTCGTCTACATTGTACTTGACTGGAAATGTCGGCTGCATAATTTCTATAGTTGTGTGTGGCGAAAGCTGCAAATTATGCAGCCAACATTTCCAGTCAAGTACAATATATGCGAGACTACTAGAGGTGAGAGCAGCATATCTAATTTTGCTTTCCATATATTTAATAAGGTTTGATCTCATATTCATTGCAATCATCTATGATGATGGTCATGGAAGGTCGAAACGCGTCAGTTCGTGCGACTGGCGGTAGTTTTCCTATGTCGTTCGACGATTGGTTAAAAATACAATTGGAATCGATGTTTACTCGAAGCTCGCAAACCTTTTTTTAAATATTTTTTACCACCACCCGCGCAATCAATTAATGTTTAATTGTATTGAGCTGGATATGTTTCTTCGAGATGTCACAAATTATGCTCCGTTTAATCTAGTGCGATCCAAATTTTATATTTACACGGAAACTAGTAAGTTTGTGCAGCGATGACATCAATAGGTACCTGACAAATCAAGAACCTATTCTGTGGCTCGTAGGTTCAGAACTAACGTGACAGTATATAATGTCTCTAGTGCGCATAATTATGGAAAGGGAAAATTGTTGCACAAAAATTTGAGCATATAAGGACTTCAAATAAACATCTACAATAATACAGGAAGATTAACACTTGAAAACAGCATAACAGCAAACATAAGTAGCAACAATTAAAGCAGCATGAAAATTTAAAAGCACGCACGTCGCGCAATATAACGAATGTCAGTGAACAGACCTCATTTGAGAGAGAGAGAGAGAGCGAAACGCAGTTATTTGTCAAAACATATTACGTGTATTGCCATTCAAGTAAAATAAAGAGTATATAATAGAGGGCAAATTATGCAAGATTCAACAAATCTAAAAACTTAAAATTCGCATAAAAGAAGTTTTAAATTAGCATAGAGTGTCTCTGTTGCTACCAATAATTGTAGGGGACTAAATAAACAATTATTAAAATCAAGTTTGCAAGCATAAAATAAAAAAGGAAAATCGCATTTTATTTAACCAGTCTTCGAACAATATTGCAAAACTACCGTACGTACTGACGCGTTTCTAGCTTCCATGATCATCATCAGAATACGACTGAAATTGAGGGCGAATCAGTCCGCATTGCGTATATATATATATATATATATATATATATATATCGAAATAAAATAAGTTATTCAGCACTCATCTCTAGTAGTGCTCCAGATACGTTGTATGACTGGAATATTTGGGTGCACAATTACTATGCAGTCACGAACATTCACTTTTGCCGCTTTCACCACAAATACACACACACATGAATATATATATATATTGTATTTGCAAGTAAACTCACTTGAAGTACAGCAGCAACTGCTTCGCTGAGCCACCAATCACTAGGAATGTCTGCGTCAACTCTTCCACGTGGTGAATCGTCCAAATTTTCTGCACGCTTGAAAGAGTCGTATTGCTCAGTTGAGGCTGCGCGTTTCAGAACATTTCCATGCCAAAACAGTGCACCCCGATCTGGATCACACAGTCGCAATACCATGTGGGCTAAAGTGGACTTGCCAACCCCACTCGACCCACCGACGGCTAGGTGCTCGCCAGGGTGAAGTTGAAATGATACATCCTCCAGTAGCCATTTTGACAAAGCTGTAATCCAGAGAAAGCATTTTATGTTTAAACGTAAACTGTAATTGAAAAGAAAATTAGCGCGTCTTTGACACGAGACAATAAGAAGTAAAATATAACACAAAAATTGCATCTATGGTTATTTGTGTGGTAATTAGGGTTCATGAACAAAAGCAGTCTTTAATTCACATTGGTAGGCGGTGACAAGTGCCAAATTTAATTGGCACTGGTAGTATTGTACACACAGAATTTTGTCGCGGATGAGGCTAAAAACAGGGCACATATGTTTCGAAGTCTGTCACTCTGTCCACTACTTCTTTTAGAATCAGTTGCATTGCAAACGAGCATATAATTCTTTAAATCAAGTTTGCGAGCTTGAAGTAAACACCAATCCCATTGTATTTAGCCAGTCTTCGAACAACATAACAAAACTACCGCCAGCCGCAACGCACTGACGCGTTTCGACCTTCATTGATCATCATCAGAGTACGACGGCAAACTGACTATCGAGGATCAAACCGCATTGAATATATATGGAAATCAAATTGAGATATGCGGCTCTCACCTCAAGCAGTCTCGCATATATTGAACTTGACTGGAAATGTCGGCTGCACAATTTCTATACAGTCACGAACATTAACTGTTTGCAGCTTTCACCACATGAACATATATAGGCAATACAATTTTACAATAATTGTTTGCGCGGGTGGTGGTAACAATTTTTTAAATCAAGTTTGCGAGCTTGAAGTAAACACCAATCCCATTGTATTTAACCAGTCTTCGAACAACATAACAAAACTACCGCCAACCGCAACGCACTGACGCGTTTCGATCTTCCTTGGTCATCATCAGAGTACGACGGCAAACTGACTATCGAGGATCAAACCGAATATATATAATTGTTTTAAGCGTCTTGAATTTAAATGCCCCTCAAGCTTAACTGTAGCTCAATGTGTATATGGATATGATCTCCTCTTGTGTATTCTTGGTGTTTTCCAATTTTATTATTGTGCTGTATTAGATAGTGAATAACAAGTTACAACAAAATATGAAGCTTGCGACACACAAAAACGGCGGAAAGAGAAGAGGGCTCATGCGAAATTTCAGTTAAAATCTACTTGCATAACAGTTGAACTAAGTAAACGTCGAATTTGAACCTAACATTCTAATTTTCGTTTTCAATATAGTTTATTTGCGTTTGCAACACCCAACTAACTTTGTTTTGATCAACCATGCCAGTTCCCTTTATCTGGTCCCCACTACTTAAAGTAGCAGTACCACAAAATCATCGTCTGGCCTTCTTGACGATATTCTAATTAGGACATTTATTTACATACTTCCGACGTAAATAATGGCGAGTTTACTTGTTGCCAACAACATAATTCTTCGGGGTTTCACATTTCAATCCACTCTGTCTGTAGTTTTTTTACGGAACCGATTTCCTTCTTTCGCAAAAGCCAAAAGCAAAACCAAGATCTCGTGAAAAGGAGTGCGGCACTACGGAAGGCAACCGGCAAAATTCATCGAAATATTAACAAGACAAAGAATTTGAGTGTCTTCAAAAGGATAATAAGCAAATACTAACATAGGAATTAGATGAATTATGAATACCAGCCAAAAAAACGAAAAACGAATGTCTTCAAGTAATTATTTTAATGATTTAGTTAATGGAAACAATAGAACTGGCTTTACGTCAGATCGATAAAAGTGCAGCATCAAAATGCATGCTTAAAATCCTTTCTATGGTTAGAATTTATATTTTTATTTTTAAATTTCACTTGCCTGACGGATTTTCCGAACTTTCCGAATATTTATGTAGAGACGAATTAAGTAGCTGATGGGCGAAATAAACATTTTCAAATTTCAACTCTCCAGGTTTGAGTAAGTTACTTGGGGAAACGTCACCTGTAATTCATCAAATGAAAACGTAAATTATATACAATTATGTTACAATTAACAAGAGGAAAGAAAAACAGTTGAATATACTTTTCATTTTACAATAAATATTAGCTATATTTAAAATTTAAATAATAAACAATAAGCTAGGGTTTTGCTGTTTGATATTAAGGTTATCATATGACGGCACCATAGAAAAATTCATGCCCAAAATTTTACCTAAAAAAATTTACATGTACGGATTTCCTGAAGTAACAGGAGTTTAGATAGCTATAATTCTGAAGTTTAATCGCATTGTGGAAGACTTTAAATGACGTTAACCCCATTACTACTTGAAGACACACACGTATGAGAGATGCTATCGTCCAACTGACCCACATTTTAGACCAAATATATAATTATTATAGGGCGTAGTTCCCAGTACTCACTGACGAGTCGCCAGTAAGCACGTAACGAAAGTGATAGGTACGAAATTTAAACACACAAACATTATATATATATATATATATATATATATATATATATATATATATATGCTTGTGTGTGTGTTTTAAATTGTTATAATCAAAATATATGTGTGTATTAGTTATTTCGTACCTAGTAGGCAATTAGTCCAAATAGGACCAGCACTTTCATTTCGTGCTTACTGGCGACTCATCAGTGAGTACTGGGAACTACGCGCTATAATAATTATATATTTGGTCTACAATGTGGGGCAGTTGGACGATAGCATCTCTCATACGAATGTGTCTTCAAGTAGTAATGGAGTTAACGTCATTTAAAGTCTTCTACAATGCGATTAAACTTCAGAATAATAACTATCTAAACACCTGTTACTTCAGGAAATCCGTACATGTAAATTTTCTTAGGTACAGTTTTGGGCATGAATATATATATATCAATTGTTAAATTTGAGCAAACCTGAATTTAATGACTTTACGAAAAAAGTGGAAACGCTTTGAATTTAACGAGCTAAAAAATGACAAATTCCCCGGTCAATCAAATGCCCTACTATTCATGGCGCATTCAAATATAGCTATTCAAATGTAAGTTTGTGAAAACTTCAGGAGTATTCTCATTAAGAGAACGAGACACCATCGATGAATTGAGGCCAATACAATTATACGAACCCATAAAACTAGTAGCATCTGAAAAAGAATCACAAGTTGTTATAGTTAACGCCCACGCGTATAGTGTATCCATAAACCAGACTATAAATGATCGTCCAAATTCCAATATAATAACAAAAAAAGGAAACCTGCTATATATGTAAAATGATGATCCAAAATCAAACAAACAACACACAGAAATAAAAATCGGCATTTGTCGAAGCAAGTATCACTGTTATTTTTTTTAAATACGAAGAAACACGTTACCTCTTCAATGGATGGACTTTAAAAAAAGTCAGAACTATTGAAAGAAATTAAAAAGCGAATCCGATCAGAAGAACCACACAAGACTATCTGATAAATACAAAAAATCCATAATAAAACTTTTTTATTTTGTTCTCGCAACTCAAAATGTTTGTGTGTATTCCCACGAAATTGCTCATTTCTTGTTAATTTGACAATCGTGGATTTTTCTTTTGTTTGCTACAAAACAAAAATGCTTTTTATCTCAAAGTTTATCTGCTGCCATTTTGTCACAATTTAATTCAATGGCGACAGAGATGATGAAAATTTAGACAGAATTGATGACTTTGTTAACACTGCCGATCGGCGTGACGCACATGGTGTCACAATTTCTATAGACGTCTGTCCACTATTTCTGCGATTTATGTTGTTCATTTTCAATGATAATTTTAAAAATTTCATGATTGTTTTTTTCGGTTGTAACTTCGATAGGCGCTGTCGGCTGTATTCAATTGACACCGAGACGAAAAATATTCGTTCATCAGCATGTTAATATTGAGATTCATGCCTTCTCATGTATATAGAGATTTTTCTCTACTAGCATATATATATACTTTTTACTTTACTTTACTGCGGCTGACTCCTTTTGGAGGATAAGCCGGCTCCTCATTTCATGGAGTTTCTTGGGAATTTGGTACAAGTGGTGTCCCCTCACAACTCGGCTTTTTGATCGAGGACGCACCTCTAGCCTTTGCACATCCAAGCGCAGTCTGCAAGGCAGCAGTAAGTTGCATGGTTGCCGGTGGCTGTTGAGAGCTAATTCCGTTAGAAATGAAGAAATAGGAAGATTAACTGTTCGAGTGAGACAAATTATTTCATAGAGTAAACAGCTCACAAATATTCTTCAATTATTCTACTAATAAACAAATAAATAATATGAAAGCTCAAACTATTAAACGAGAATCGAAGTTTATTCAATCTTAATGACTTCGACACAAATTCATTTTTCTCTGCATTTATTGACCATAACAAGTTCGAAATCAATACCATATGGCCAAAAAACAAACAAGAAAAACCAGTAAAGAAAAAGAGATAATTTCAGAAACTGTTAGAAGTGTTCGAAAATAGTGTGATATTTAAATAACAAAACAGAAATAAATTAAATAAATAGAATATATGTAAGATTAATAGTACAAGATCACTAGTAAGACAGCGGTCAAAATTCAGAGCTGCTAAAATAAAATCAAATACTTAAAGTAAAAGTTAGATACGTTATAAGTTCCCAATAATGGCGAAATTGGTAAACTGCTTGAACTGCCTTTTCTACATTAAAAAGTTCTTAGTTTATGCTGATAAATGTAAATAAATAGTGGTACAATTATTATAATCAAGGTTGCGGTCTTGATATAAACACCTGACCCATTAATTACTTACATATGTCAGTATAAACTAAGAATTGTATAGTGTAGAAAAGGCAATTCATCCAGTAGACCGGTTTCGTCCTTATTGGGAACTCATCAAGTACTGGCCAAATTTGCCGCGGACAGGATACGAACCTGGGCACGTCTGCTCGGAATCTGGTGCTTAACCACTGACTATCCTGCCGCATAGTGTGCGGCACAATAGGTATAGCGTAGGTACCCTTTACAGACTTCTATATATATATATATATATATATATATATATATATATATATATATATATATATATATATAAGTATATATATATATAATATCCATGCCTTTTTAATTTAACACAGTATAATTATAATTAGGAATACAGAACACATAAATAAAAAAGTGGTTAAAGGCCATTTATTTCGTGAATACTAATCATCTCTTATACAATCATACATATTTATACATTGGGGGTTTTCAATTGATGGAAATGATAACTTTGCGCAACAAGGTGAAACGATCAACTACACTGGGAAAAACAGCACTTGTATATGTAACAGTGAACAATGCGCACAAATGGTTAATTCTCAAGCCATCAAAACAATAATGACCAGATCTCAGACATCACTTTGCAATACTGCGAGAATGACCTTTACATGCAAACACGCATACACACAAACACAAACGCATACACACTCACCAACTAGCCAAAACAAGAAACAGCAGTAAAAACGAGTCAGATTTGTTACCACTAGCATAATCAATTGAAAACCCAAAATGTATAAATATGTATGATTGTATAAGAGATGATTAGTATTCACGAAATAAATGGCCTTATCCACTTTGTTACTTGTGTTGTTTTCCTAATTATAAGAATATATATATATATATATATATATATATATATATATATATATATATATATATATATATATGTTCTCAAGACGTAGCATTCAAAGTAATTACGAAATGCAAAGACAAAAGGGAGCTAGCCACATACAGAGCCTTATGGATAAACAAATTGCAGCCGAATTTATGCAAGCAGAAGAAGTATGTACAAGCATTGAGCTTGAAATGCATGTGACGCACGAAATTGATTGGTTTCCTGCTTTTCACTCTCTATGTTCACATATTTCTATCTGTTTTGCTTCCAATTTATATATAAAGATATGTTGATTAGTAGATATTTAAGGAGATTATGCGAAAGAAATGTTTCTTGTATCTGATAAGTTGTCTTTTCTCGATTCCATATATATATATATATATATATATATATATATATATATATATATATATATATATATATGGAATTGAATTTTAAAAGAATAACGATAAGGACCGATTTAAATACGTTATGAAAATTATAGAAAAACTAGTAGGGTGATTAAACCTCTTAAATAATAATTAATTGCGCGGGTGGTTATTAAAATTATTTATATCATGTGTGCCAGCTTGATATGAATACCAATACAATTATATGTGCACTTTTTTCTGTACAAGCTACGCCTTGCATAAGGTAGCATTGGCAATTCATCCAGTAGACCGGTTTCGTCCCTATTGAGAACTCTTCAAGTAGAGTCCAGAATTTTCCCGTGGAGGTGGCGCGCACCGAGGCACATTTGCTTTGGATTCTGTGAAATTTTCCACAGCGCAACCTTGCCGCACATTGCACATAATATCGTATGCAGCAGCAAAAATGTGTAAAACTAGCCTGGCTTCCCTCCCCTAAGAATTTATCCGATATATTTCAACGTTATGTTTTGCTTTAATTTAATATTGAGCTTCTTTACAAGCGCGCAATGTACTGGCTTTTGCACAGACGTCCTAATTAATATTACTAAAATATAAAATACTGTGTACGTGGTGATAACAACTTTTAAAAATAGAAATTGCAAACGTGAAATACACCTATCTCACCTTATTTAATCCGTTACGCAGCATAGCAAAAGCAAAGCCAGTCACACGTAATGACACGTTTTGAATCACAATACGAAATGCCATTTCAAATCAAGAACAATGCAAACCAGACTACTATCGGAGAATGACTAACGGTAGGTCCTCCATGCTATGAGACTAGCTTAATAAAATAGTACAGGAGTTTATCCGACGTTCGTAAACATGTTTAAAAAAATTTTTATCACCAACCGCACAATCTATTATTAAAAAGGCCATTAACATATATATGTGTGGGGAGCACAAAAATGTTAATCTCCATTTTTGCGTATGTCTTGCTCTGCAGATTTTTCACGTGAAATACAATGTGTGCGAGCCTAATAGGAAAAATATGCATATATCTGATTTTCTATACTTTTCATTCTCTTCAGTCAGATTACCATCGTGATCTGAGGAAGATAGTTAATATTAAAAACGTGTCAGCTCGTGCGAATGTCATAATAAAATAGAATCGGTAATTATCGCAGGTTCACAAAATAGATTTAAACATATATATATATATATATATATATATATATATATATATATATATATATATATATATATTTATATATGAAGTTTAATGGCAGGATTTTGATTATATTGATATTGTCAGTATAAACTCAATATTGCATCAGGTAGCAAAGGCAATTCATCCAGTAGACAAATTTTATTCTAATTCGGAACTCATTAAGTACTACCTAGAATCTTTCAACTAGAGCATTGTTGTTTCGGAGTCTTGGGACTCTATCCATTGCGCCACCCATGCGGCATACTGCACGCAGTTTGATGTCATATGCCGTCTTATAATTGGTAGTTATCCTTTCCTTCAGGCGGAACCTATTTGGAATATCTAAATACTTAAATTTCTAACAGTACCAACAATAAACACACACACACACACACACACACATATATATAGTTATATATATATATATAAGTATATATATAGAAAAGTAATTAAATTAGACAGTAGACGCTTATTATGTTCTTACTGGACAACGCCTTTGTAGTAGCGAGATGTGAGCTTGCAAATAGAGTTAAATATTGTCATAATACTTAAATTCGTTATCACTTTCACACTGCATTTGTGCTTGTTGTAAATTAATGGTTCGAATCTTGTTGCATCTCTGAGTTGATAATTAGTCAAAAATTAATCAAGCATAACTGGTCAAAGACTTGTATTTGAATGCAATACGTGGATTCAGTTGCGCTAGAATTGAAATATATGGCTGTCTAGTGGCCGTGAGATCAGTCTCCAGCGCAGCAGTCCGGGGCTCAGTAATTGTAAAACTATTATCTCTTAGATGAAATTGAATTACCTATTTAATGTTATGTTTAAAATGTGCTGTCTATCAAGCAAGTATCCACATTAATTAATCGAAGATTCAGCAGATACTCATTAAATAACGTAGGGCATACACAAGCGAAAAAATTGCAATAGCATACATTAGTACACATTCGTAATCAACAGGCTAGGGAAATATGGTTTAAATGATTAAAAATTTACTAGCAAACTGGGTTGTTTTAAATAAACTAACTAACACAGGATTATTCAACGTCCAACTTTTGTTTTTGGAAATATTTCGTATATAACTTTCGGTATCCTTCATCGATCCACAATTCGTCACATGTTTTAGGCACAAACGATGGAGGCATGTGCGATATTTCCTTTAATCAAGTGCTGGATCGTTCTGACTGGTTAGACACGTCATAATTAACAGATGCTTCAATAGATAGGTGCGCGTCACGCACGTGTGTTTGGACGTAACTGCTGTATAAAACCAAACAATTGAAGTTAGCGGCTGAATTTTAATTTACTTTTTACATGTGCTAGGCTATTTGATTTATACTCAACACGTGAAATGACGAAAATGAGGCTGCCCTCCAATTCTATGATGGGGAGCCCGATAAATCCAATACACCTTTAATAACCTCATGCCAGGGTAACTGATACAAATTGAAGAAAGGCGAATCATGTAAGTGTGAAATTTCACTCTATCCACTCGATTTATACATAGTAATGGCTCATTTAATAACAGCTGCTGTCATTTCGTTAAATCACGTTTGCGAGTTTGGAGTAAACACCAATCCCATTGTATTTAACAGGTCGTTGAACAACATAGCGAAACTACATTCAGTCACAGGTACTTACGCGTTTGGACATCTCATGATCATCATCAGAGTACGACGAAAAACTTACTAGCGAGGATCAAACCGCAATGCAAATATATGAAAAGAAATATTAAATATGCGGCTTTCACCCCTAGTAGTCACGCGTAAATTGTACCTAACTGGAAATGTCATTTCATTAAATAGGCGCACTTCCTGTGTATGCATGTATGCGTGTATTTATAATTAATAAATATATTTATTTAAATATAATTAATACAAATGTACATCCATATAAATAAAACAAGAGTATATAGATGTTAATTAACCCTTCACGCGCGCCAAACTAATTATTTTATTCTTAACATTCAAAATGGTATGACGAGAAGGATGGGCAAAAATCAGGCCCGGGGAAAAGGGCAAAATTTCGGTACGAAAGCTTATTAAAGATATTAAATAAAATAAGTGATGGTCATAAATGAAAATTATGAAAACAACTTAATGAAAGACTGTAGGAGTATGGTAATATCGAACACCAAACTAAACAGAAAAGTAAAATCAGAAGTTTTAAAATGCACTATAAGGACCTTTTTAACACATGCCATTATCCTGGAAACTAGACTCCATAAACAAATAGAACAATTTGACTTCTAAGATACATCAGGATTGTAAGATATCCCAGTCAAAAAGTGCAGTCTCAAGTGGGTTTGTGAAACCTTGCGGCCAATCAAGTTAAGAAGAGGAGAGCATACAATTGCATGTAAGTATGGACAAGTTACTTATTATGATACTGCCCGTTATGCAATGAAGACTAGACACGCAATTTACTGGGATGATTGTAGACGCGTAATGACATGTATTCGTAACGGAATGACGAGATTGATTAGGGAACCTATTGAAACTACATCAAGAGATAATATTATGAATGAAACGCAACGCTAGCTCAAAGTAGTAAAAGATAAGTGCACGAATCAGAATCTAAAGCTGACTATAGTATAAGATTAAGAATATTAGATTATGATGTATTATTGTTGGGCTGATAAACGTTTCCTTGGTGAATCAATTATTCATAGTAAAATCTGTCCAAATTTCATCCTTTCACTCTTACCTTATTTTATATTTAATTTAATGCTCTTAGTGAGTTGAAATATTACAACTGAATTTGTATCTTAATTAACCACTTTTCCTTATAATGTTCATTCTTTTGTTGAGTAATTTTCATAATTTTCCGGTCTGACCATTACTTTTTTATCCCATATCTTAATTAGTTCTCTTATTTCACTAAATTTTGATAGTTTGTCTGGGCAGGCTTTATTGTGTTTTCCCGTCGCTCCCCTACCTATTGAGACCACCGTGATATTACACCATTTCAAATGTTAAGAGTAAAAGCGTAGACAATGAACATGGAATCATCATGTATTAGTCACAACACAGATCAAGAAAAAAAACAATATGGTTAAACTAAAATTGGTTGCGCGGGTGGTGATAACAATTACATTGAATCAAGGGTTTGTTCTTGATATAAACACCTGGCCCATAATGTGCATAAATTTGTAAGCATATATTAAGTATTGTATAGTATTAAAAATGCAATTCATCCAGTAGGCCGGTTTCGTCCTTATTCTGAACTCATGGCGTACTGTCCAGAATTTGGCGCGGACTGGTCTCGAACCTGGACACGTCTGGTTCAGAATCTGGCGCTTTAACCACTGAGCGGCAGAGTGGCTCAGTGGTAGAACATTACCGTCGAATATTAGAACCTCAAACTGTCAATGAGAAGTAGACAGCGTTTTCAAATAAATTTTAAAAAGAAGCGGTAATAATAAAAGCCTTTTCTTGTAAATATCACTTAAATCCTAAATTTTAAATCAACGCGACTCAATAGTAGTCTTGGTGATGACGAATTTTGTGTTTATAACTATTCATAAAGTTTCTATGTTTAAAAGAAGAGGGTTGGTGTGTAAATTTGCAATAAATCGCATTTAAAAACGAATCATAGACATATTCTTTCAATTATAATTTTAAAAAATTGCATAGACGACTGTGTGTAGAATGTCACAGGCTGGTATGACTGATGGAGAAGTAATAAGTTGAGCAATGCAACTGAACGTGGCTAAATATGGCCACAGCATAATTACAGAATGTTTTATCGATCTAGATAAGTGTATAAATATTAAACAAAAGAGAAGCAAAATATAAAACTTATAATAGTATAGAACGTATAATATTAAATAAAATGAAGCTTTACGTGATTTCCGGATGTTGTCTCCATTTGGTCGAAGTGGTACCATTAGCATACCTCCGACTCGAAGTGTAGTATCGGATTTCTGACAAGCTTTTGTTGAACGCAAGTCCGATGCTTTATCGATTACTTTGTTGTTTATATCTTGATGGAAAACGCTATAGGCGCTGTCTTGTGACCTAGTCGACACCGAAGGCTCATCTAGAACTTGCCAGATACGATCTACCGAGGCCAAACCACGTTGTAAATCAGCATAACTGCTTGACAGACCTAGGTGCGTGAAGTCGATAAGAGCATTACCAAAAAAACAGATGCAAAAAAGTATACAAATTATGATGTTACGTTTTAGAAATACTATGAGACGCAACAGGTTCTTGTCATTTCCCAACAGAGCACTCATATAAGAAGAATCAGTCAGCTTAGAATGGGGCGCAAAATATTTTACCTAAAAACTAAAGCATTAATCATATCCACAGTCACAGGTCAGAAACCGAGGCCTTGAGCAAGATTAGATATTACCAAAAATCAATTAAAATTCTTACACGGAATTCATTTAGTTAAGTTTTCATTCTTGGAGATAAACACCAGTCTCATTTTATCCAAACAGTCGCATAGTATAACGAAACTACGGTCAGTCACACATATTGACGCGTTTCGATATTCTATGGTCATTATTACAACACAACATCAAACAGACCAAAGAGAGCCAAACCGCAGTCCATAAATAAAGTAGGAAAAACAAGATATGCGCCTCTCACACTTAGTAGTCTGGAATACATTGAACTTGAATGGAAATGTCGAATGCAATTTTAGCAGTTTTCTCCAAACGCATATATGTTATACAATTCAACAATCAATGATTGCGAACTTGAGGAAGAGAATTCCTATTACAACCTGCGCATTCCATTCTTATTTAATTGTATGACGAATATATGTGCGGCGATTACTGCAAAGATATTCTTGGACAAGTGATATTTCCAGTCAATTACAATGTATCCGGGACTAACAGGGGTGAGTGCCGTATATTTATGTTGTCCTTATAAATGTAATGCGGTTTGATCCTCGTAAGTCAGTGCTCTATCGTGCTCTGATGGTAGGTTGAAACACCTCATTATGCAAGACTGACAGTAATTTTACTGCGTTTTAGGGCTGGGAACATATAGTTACATTGAAGATAATCTGAAGCTCAAAAGCTTGAATAAATAAATTGTTATCCCCACCCACGCAACAAATTTAAGTTTCGATGTATTTTCATTTACGAACGTTGCAGTTTCGCTATTATGTTCACAAAATTGTCAAGGATTCCAATACTGATTGATGCTTCCATGACTCTGCTGTTTTCGTATTCTGAAAGGCTTGTCAGTTTGACGTCGTGCATTTTTAATGATAATGAAAGGTCGTAACGCGTCGGTACGTGTGACTGACGATAGTTTTACTATGTTGTTCGAGGACTGGTTAAATACAATGGGCTCGGTGTTTACATCAAGCTTGCAAGCTTTAATTAAATTATATCTAACTTTATGTTGTCTATCTTTCTATGTGTTTATTACCAATTCCGCTTATAAGTTTATCTTCATATATATATCAATCAGTCAATCTTTGTCTACGTAAATAGAAGTTGTTTAAATTAAGTATGTGTACGTGAAAGTACACATAAAAATTTAACTAATCCATAATATATAAACATTACCGTGTGTTATACGAACTGACGATTTTACACCATCATACTCATCTCCAATAGGCTATGTGAACGTTGTTGAATGACCGTCTTCATTAGGTCCGTCGTTGTGTCCCACTGATGACCATGGAGTATGGCTTCGCTGTTGCGCAACTGATTACAAATTCGGACGGAAATATATTTACCCATCGATCAGTTTAACCGACGTTCTACTTATGAACTGTATTTCCTTTATTTTGTATAAGATAAATCTTGTAGAAATTAGTAGGTGTATGTATCTAATATTAGTAGTAACAATTCAGTCCTACCCTTTATTTTACCAGAACGATTCATTAGCGAAATTTCCAATTGTTAAAGATAAAATTCCGCATTTTACACATATAAAACACTATATACTCGGAATCGCTCTGATAACTGATTAGCATTTTATATTGATATTGCCTATAATTTAAAGGATATGTTAGTCTAACAGATATCAGATGATTGCCTCTCATGCAAGAAGTAATATTTTCTAAAGGTAGTAAGTAGATGTGGCTTTCAATTTCAAAATGAAGAAAACAGACTGGACGCCAACGTTGGAGGGCATCATCTACACTTTCAAAACAGTATATATATATATATATATATATATATATATATATATATATATATATATATATATATATATATATATATATATACATAAATATTCCACGATAGCAATTAGATTTACCATTTTTAACATATGAGAAAAAATGAAGCGTAATCCGTGGAATACAATTTAATAATAAATATAATTTCTACCAGTATCTGCAGCAATTATTCTTGATTCGTTAATATTTTCGCTCTCGTAGTCATCCAATATATAAGGCAAAAGAGGAAAAAATGTTTCTGTCGTTTGAAACTATCGTAATAAATAAGCTTGACCACTGTTTAAACGTCCAGAACTAAGTTAAGCTGAATTGGAGCAGAAACATGACGAACAGACCTTCAAAATTAACAATGTTTCGCAAAATACAAAACACCCGTTAATTGTGGAAACATTCAAAATTAAAGCGATGAAACATCAAATTGCGTTACGAAAAAAAAATCTACATTGCGTAAGGGTAAGGCAGACATAGCTAAGAGGGGATCGGTTACGACAAATATGCAGTTATGACTGAAAGAGCGAAAATATTAACGAACCCAAAATTATGGATGAGGGTACTGGAATACATAATATTTATTTTAAAATGTTACTCAATGGAGTACGGTTCTTCTTCTCAGATATATATAGAAAGTGGATCCGCGTTTTGAATTTTTATAGGCCAATGAAAATTGAAATGCGTCAATATGTGTAATTCGGAGTAGATTTGCTATTTTGTACGACGAATTAAAAATGAAGTCCGTGCTAAACTCAGGCTCAGAATTGTTTTCTTCACCCGCAAGATCGACAATTAGCTGATGGTTAATGCGTATCAAGCATACAAAAGCAATTATCGAACATTTCGCATAATGACTTTAAAGCAATCTTAGCAAATAAAGTATAAAAAAATGTAAAAACGTACCTGTGCTTGCAATACCAACATAAATGGCATACATGAGAAATGCGCTCAATTCGCCGATGCTCAATTGTCCAGCCTGTACAAGACCAATGCCGTAATACAGCACGCCGAGAACAATTGTGTTGCCCAAGAAGCCTGCCTGCCAAATAAACAGTTTTAAAGTAATCTTAAAGTAACATAGGATAAGTTTTTACAAATCTCAATACATGTTAACTTTAAATGCTTGCCGGATTCGGTGCAGTATTTGTTCTCTGGAGAACGCTGATTCATCTTCAGTTCTCCTAGTTTTTTCGCCTCCTGTTTTAATCGTGAGTACATAATCAAGACTGCAATTGGGTATGGACGCAGTCGTGTCAGAGCTTTTTGGTAAACATTTGAAAGTTTTTGTTTGTACTGTACTAGAACTAGTTAGTTCAGTAACATCTTGCATTTCCACATCGACTGAACCTTCAAAACTAAGGTGGGTTTTGTACAGAACTAACCACAGGCCGCAAAATAAAATGCCAAAGAGTCGGTATAAAAGTCTGCTAAATCATCGGCATTTTGCTTTAATGTTAACGTATATCTATTTAAATACAACTTCTGCCAAATTAGCTTTTATGCATACATTTGTGCGAAACTGTGTGTAGATACGCGCTTCATCGATGAGTATGACTTTATTAGTTCACGTAAGAGATAATTGTTCAAACAGACAATGAGTTAAATACTGTTTGTTGCAAAGAACTAATGTATATGCAAGTATGTATTAGGTTTTGCGAACCTAGTAACAAATTAGTTCAGTTGTGACCAGAAGGATAAACCAAAGGCAGCATGAACGGAAAGTATAATCTCATGCACATTCGTTTCGTGCTTACTGGCGACTCATCAGTAGGAGCCGGTATTACGCTCTTTAACCACTATATATTTGGTAGAAGAATGTGGAATAATAGGACGGTACAATCTCCTAGACGAATGTGTAAACCCGTAATAGTGAAGCTAACATAATCTAAAGTCAACGACAATACGACTTCAATGTTAACTCACACTATATAATATATATACCGAGTCTGTAAAGGATACTAACACTATGGCTATTGTGTTAGTAACTGATACCTTTTTGAAATCGATGAGTACCGGATACTAACACTATGGTTTCCGAGTCGGTACATGTTACCAACCTGATGGACATAAATTTATGCTAAAGTTTACCCAAATTGAGAATTACAACAATTTCCGAACACCTGTTACTCCAGTTAAACCATACACTCTGGCCTTCATCGATATCAGTTATCACATTTCGCGGTAAGCATGACATCATTCAATTTAATATATTACAGTTACATACTGTTTGTTGCGAAGAACTAATATATATGCAAGTATGTATTGGGTTTTGCGAACCTAGTAACAAATTAGTTCAGTTGTGACCAGAAGGATAAACCAAAGGCAGCATGAACGAAAAGTATAATCTCATGCACAATGAGTTAACATTGATTCATCCATGATCGTAGCTAATAAATAAATAAAATGAACTCACCAACTATTCAACCGAAAACGATATCAGTATAAAAATGAGTGAGTTTTTAATACAGTTATGACGAAATAAAATTGTTTAATGTTACATTTCAGATAAAAAAATAACAAACATATCCAGGAAGAATAAAGCAGGAAATCTTTAGAAATGCGAGCCTTAATAAAATTCATAGTACCCTCTCTATGTGCAAAACGTTTTTTTTAAATTATCATATTGTGTGAATGGTTTAACAACAGAAAAGAAACCAGTATATGTTCACCTACAAATAAAAAGGTAGAGATAAGGAAATGCAGTCCGCAACAGCATTTAAATATTTGCCAGCTGACTTAGTTTTGATTACATCACTAACAAACTTCATCGTCCTAGTATGAACGAAAAAAATTTATTGCGATCTGCGTTCAGCATTACATATAAAAAATTGGAATTATATCTGTGGGAAATCTAATTTGAGTAGAAGATTGAACTTACGCTTGTTGAAAAGCATACCGACTTGGTGTGTGCTAAATGAGATTTCTGTTGTACGCATGTCTTTAACCAAACAAAGATTGCCATGTGAAAAATGCGAGATTCCAACGCAATGCTTTCCAATTTTAATTAAGGCCAGATATATTAAAATGCTTCCCTATCTAGAGGCTATTTCTATAAATATGCGCCGTTCAAAATTGTGGAAAAATTAATCTGTTCATGTCCTGGCATTACCATCGGGTTCTCCAAGCCCCATGCGAAACACTGGTCAGCTAAGTTTCTTCCATTTTAACATTTTTTACTAATATACTTTCGATGCCATTACTTCATGGAACGTATTCTGCTATTTAAACAAACTAATTCATAAGTTTTCAATTGGTAAATCAATCGGTAAGATTAATAGAAAACGCTTCTGTAGGATATATAGTGTTTTTTTAAATTTCTTCCTGGGAATAAATGTTTTACAGATTTGAAAACTAGAAATCCCAAACACAATTGCTAAATTTCATAAAGCATAAATTAAAATATATATATATATTGTTATAAGTTTCACCATTTTTTAAATATGAGAACACAGCGTACTCTATGGAATAAAATTTATTAACAAATCTTGTTTCTACCATTATCTAAAGTCATTATTGTGGATTCGTTGATATATTCGTTCATCCAATCCCAACTGTACATTAGTCGTAACCAATCCCCTCTTATGTCTGCCTTCGTTTTGCGCAATTTAGACCACTCCTTTTGCCTAACGTCATGTGGTGTGTCATCGCTCTCATTGTGAGTGGGTCCGTAATTGACAAGTGTGTCATATTTTGCGGAACGTAGGCTATTTTTAGAGGCCTGTTAGTTAGTAACAGGTGTTCATAAATAGTTGTAATTCTCAATTTCGGTGAACTATAGCATACATTGATATCCATCATGTTAGTATCATGTACCTTTTCGGTACTATAATTTTGGTATCGGTTACTGACACAATAGCCATAGTGTTAGTATCCTTTACAGACTCGGTATATATATAATATAGTGTGAGTTAGCGTTGAAGTCGCATTGTCGAAGAGTTTATATGATGTTAGCTTCACTATTGCAGGTTTACGCATTCGTCTAGGTGATTGTACTATCCTATTATACCACATACTTCACCCAAATATATAGTGGTTAAAGGACGTAATACCGGCTTCTAATGATGAGTCGCCAGTAAGCACGAAACAAATGTGCATGAGATTATACTTTCCGTTCATGCTGTCTTTGGCTTATCCTTCTGGTCACAACTGAACTAATTCGTTACTAGGTTCGCAACACCTAATACATACTTATATAAAAGAATCATTTCTTTCCCATATTCTTCTCAGGTATCTATAAATGAACATCTTTTTATATATAAATTTATAGTTAAAGAGATGTTCATTTGTAAATACTTGAGTAGAATATGAGTAACAAATATAATTTCTTTTAAATGTTTGATTGAATAAGCAAATTGTACATATTCAAACCTATTCTGTGAGAGAGTAAGTAAATAAATCAAATGCCAATATGAAATATATTATAATAAGCTACGTAGAAGAATGTCGGTCTGACGGCAGCTGAACTCCTTCACACACGGTGGATTACTACACCTATGTTAGGGTTAGATAATGAAAGTGAGTGATAAATGAGTTGAATTAAACATACATTGTGTGCTACAATAGACGGAAGATAAACACTTTTATAAACTTATAGGAAAAAGAAGAATAAATTAGAACAATAATACTGTTGAAATCGATATAACATCAAACACACTCACCATGCCAAAGAACAGTGCTCTGGCTTTGGCATCTGCGAGACCGGCAGGCATAAATATTTGATGCAACAATTGTGTAAACTTATCGGCTTCTATATTTTGACTACCTAACACAAGCACTTCACGTCGCCCACCTGGTGACAGACGTTCTCCAGCCCAAGCAGCGGCCTCCGCCCAACTGCTCGTTAGGTTAGCGGCCTGGCCTCGTACTTGACGACCGACAATGCCTAGGAGACCAGACAGTAATGGAAGGCCTAAAAGCGAAGCCATGCACAGGCTGGGACTGGTCACCATCTGTTAGTCAGTGTATTTATAGTAAAAGAGGAGACAGCTTTACATTCTTTAATATGAAATTCAGTTTTGTATGCGAAATAAACTTAATTTGTTTAAACAGTGGTAAAAGTACAGAAAATCAGTATGTAACTAGCGGTATTAAATGAAGTTTGACATTTTAATAAATAGCATAGATATATGTCAAGCAAATTATTAATCAAATAGACCGATTTATCCTAATAAAGTTGGTTATAAATTAAAATCACCAATCATTATTGTACGTATATTACACTAAACTTAACGTTTGTTATAAATAATACAACATTCCCACGTCTCAGATTCTGTCCCAACTTTATATGGAGAATTTGACTGACATAGGTCTTCATATATATATATATATATATATATATATATATATATATATATATATATATAATGTATTCCATCTACAAGTGTGTATGGAGGTGCGTTAAATTTGTCATATTTTGTTCTATAATAGTGACTAATTATAATTTTGTAGGCAAGAACATTAATTTTACATGCATGATTAGAATTTATTTTTGTTTTAGAATTCGAGGTACTCATCATAAGATTATATCAAACGACCATTTTCTAAGCCCAGGTAATATGTCACTGAAACTCGCATTCATTTTTCGCTAGTCCAACGCAATCATCAACTCATTCGAGGTCAGAACTTCGGCGGCCGCAGATTATCCCCACATCGATGATTGATATAGACTTAAGAAAATATAAGCACAAGAGGTAAAAATATCCATAGTAAGGCCAGCATGCGACAACGAGTAATCATATCAATCTATAAGTAATCTACAAATTTGGTTCGAATTACAAGATTAGGCATAGCTAATCAGAAAATATTACACTCCGACAAGTACAAATTTTTAAGATTGGATAAAAAATCAATTACGGTACGTCATTGATAGCGAAAGTAAAAGTCAATATTGCTTAAGTGCGTTGGAATATAAGTCTGGCATCACAATTCTTATCCATACCCTGCTTAAGATTGCCTACATCTCTCTTCTATTGCTCTCCACGAATTACTCCAAGGATCCAAACTGGGACAACTTTTGACGAGACACAAAACTGAAGGATACCACTCTACCAAGCGTCAACGTCAACTTTTCATTCAATTTGAACGTATTCGTTTATTCAAATCGCAACTATATGCTCATACGTATTCTCCTGAACACTCGTTCCTCCTAACTTAAATAATTTCATAGTGTATACCGTCAATTCTAGTAGCTTAAAAGTGACACGTGAGAAATAAATTCTTCATCTGTATGAGTTTCAATTGGGATCTTGTAGCAAACACTATTTGCAATATTTAGCGGAAGTGCTTGTCGAGCTACGTTTCAGAATCTAGAGAGGCCTGTAAACATTCAAAAGAGTAACCACTGCTAATATTTCGAAGCTGTGCATAAAATTCAAGGAAGTAGTCACCCTCAGATGTTTCTCCAATTGATTGGCGGCAATAAGCATTTCGTGAATTTAACCCACTCTGTGACCAATGTCAATCTTCTTTAGAAGCTTGCGAAAGAGTTTAAGATATCCTGCAGTTTTTGCAATCTTGGCTGCGTATTGATAAACTTGGCAATAGGTAGCGATAACCATAAAATACTTTAGTTTTATGGTCAGGAAACAAACACGGGGTCGTTCAGGCTTTTTTGTCATAGCCTTAAAAATTTTCCTTGCTAGGCTATCGGTTGTAGCTACAGGTGCTCCGGCATAAGAATATTTCCCTCTGAGTGGTTGCAGCACGTGTTTCTAAGATTTTAGTGCGAATATACACGTACATTATAAGGACGACTGCATGGTACGCAGTTTCAAGCGGATTCTGATGGAAATATAACATGATAACCTCCCTTAGGTGAAATAATACAGTACCTGTGGTCAGCTCTCGCGTTCTGAACAAGATTTACCATCGTGTCATTATATGAAATAAGTTGATTTGAGCTAGATTCAATTTTAATGTCCTATCTGCATAGTTTACGTCGCCAAATACCATGGTAATGTGTTCGAAAGTTATCGCGTAAATGCCTATGGTACGCAAGATCATAATGCCGTCGCAGAGCTAATTGTGATTCTAAAGAGAGGACTTATCTCTTTAGCTAAGCACGGCTTTTTCTATAATGCACAGGCAAAGGATGGATAGATCATATGCGGCTGCATCACTGTGGCATCAAGGCAGGACATTAATAACGTTTCCCTGCATGCTAAGTATAAATGAAAAACATTTATAAAAATATATGAGTTTAAATAATAGACACGCTATTGTAAGAATCAAAAGTGAGTGTATCAACAGGGTAAATTAGTTTTCACCACGGATATTCTTTATGCCATCTGTTTTTTTTTATTTTAAACAGGTAAATCCATCATGAAACCATAATACAGAAGGGAGGTGAAAGCTCCTAGCAACATACAATGCGCTTTTGTAAAGCATAATTAACGTTAGTTTTTATTACTGCAATGAGCATAACATTGATAAAACCAATCAAAGTTTTTTTTAAATGTAATCTATCCACCTGATCGTTGATTCTTTGTTGCTTAGCACGCTGGTAATAATAATAATCAGAAAGGCTAGTGAGCCACGAAGTAGAAGTAAGCAATTTAGCAGTCAAATGCTTAGACCAATAGCCCTCTAGAACCATAGTTTCAGTTATCATTCAGAATCATTTATAAGTTCGAGTACGAAAACTAAACCTTCCAGTTGGCACACCAACTATTATGTCGTGTACAAAAGCGCATTACAAAATATTTTTTCGCATTCAAAGTTTGTATAAAATAAATGAATGCCTTTGTATGTTTTTCACTAGGTAATAGACAGATCGAGCCAAGTGGTCAAAACGCGTCATTTGTCAATGGATGCATTGTTCAATTTAAAATGCCATCCATCCGCTAGGTAACAAAATTGCCCATTTTAAAGTGGTAGACGTGTGCAAAAAAGGATAGATTAGTAAGTGATATCTCACTGTGTTTACTGTGATACTTTTGTCGGTATCGTCAATCAACTAAGAAAGCAAATGTGACATATAGTTTAGCTACTTCATTTATAGTTCTGACGGGGTAGTCTCATAATGGCTAAGTTAAATTATACTAAATAAGATATGCATTGCGCATTTGTGTATACCTATAATTAACTGGGTTTATTATAGACGCATAGTGATATGTAGTCGTCAAAAAACGTTCGAGATAAATAAGTTAAGCTATTGAAATTAAATCAAGATACGATATAATGAATGAAACAGCGATAAAAACATCGCTTTGTTAGGATTTGAGCGTACTAATCTTATAGCATACATTAATTAAGAACTTCATGTGAACTGAACGCCAATTAGGGGACTTCCATCTTATTTACAACTATGTATTAGGCGTTGGTGAACTTGTAATTATCTAGTTTGAAGTAGGATAAATTAAAGATATATGAACGGAAAGGTATCATTCAATATTGCTGTATACTGGCGATTCATCAGTGGGAACCGGTAATACGCCCTTTAACCACTATTTATTTGGGTCCTATTATCCGACATTCCTCACCCAAATATATAGTGGATAAAGGGCGTAATACCGGCTCCTACTGATGAGTCGCCAGTAAGCACGAAAAGAATGAGCATGAGATTATACTTTCCGTTTATGCTGCCTTTGGTTTATCTCTCTGGTCACAACTGAACTAATTTGTAACACCTAATACATGCTTGCTTATATATTAGCTCTCCACAACAAACAGTATTTAACTTCTATCTTATTTATCCATTTTCCTAACACTCCTCATTTTACGTTAGGCAGCTTTCAAATATTTTTGTGTGGTCTTCACTATGCTTTATTCGTATATTAATTAAGCTTCTTTTTATACTAACTTTTCGACTATTTACAATTAAATGATTCTTTTGGCTTTTCTCCTCTCTCTCTGTACATTGAGATCACCATTGTATTATATCATTTCCAATGGAATAAATAATACAATTTGCCTCACGTGTACAATATGTAAATGAGCATAAAGCAACTGCAGATCCACTTGGATGTAGGTGCATGAGTATGAAATTATATTTCACTGAATATATAAACAAACACATCTGCACATATGCTGCGTGCGCTTATCCAATGAAATTAAGATGGCTGTTATGAAATTAGTCATACATAAGTGTAAATCAGGTGCTTGTGTGAAATCGCACGCTTGCATTATATTTCGGCCTTTGATTTTTATCACTTACATTGGCATGATATTATTAAGGATGCATTTGATTTATTCTGATCTTCTCCAAAATTACGTTATTTTACATAGCAAATAAAAAATAGTCTAATGCATGTAAAGGACAAATTAAAGTTTGGTATCTTCCATTTCACTTAATTAGGTGTGCTGTTATAGACAAAAGCACATCCAGCCTGTGCACCCATCGATCAATTGATACGTAAATACAATCTCACCCCAAAATGATTGCACGGATGGTGGTAACAATTCTTTAAATCAAGCTCGCAAACTTGATTTAAAGAATTGAAACGTCAGTTCGCTATTACGAGACTACCCTGTCAGAAGTATAAATTAAACAGCTAAATCAAATATTACATTTGCTTTATTAGTTTGATCGTAAAACTTTTGACGGATTGTAGACCGGTGTAGGGTATCTGCAAAGCTCTCCGAAATATTTCCATCAAAACGACAAACTTGGACAACTTTGTTTTCCACTCAACACAGATCATGATTATGCTATACTCACTTTCGTCAAAATATAATTAGTTTCAATAATGATGCTGAAATGCAAATTTTATTAAGAAACATATAAAAATAAAGCTAGATTGAATTCAAATTTTTGTTAAGAACAAACCCAATTAAGTAATTTCGTAGTACTAAGCGTATATTTTAACTGCAATATTCACACAGGATTACAATCACCAATATAAGCTTTGCTTACCATCATAGAAATGCCCACAAACGCTTGAGCACCTGATCGTGCAGCATCAGACATTGTCTGACTAACAGTATCGCATGCCAACACTGCATCTGAGGTCAACCTCGTAGTAGCATCCCCTACTGCTATATGTTGCTCCTGGCCAGACCTGGCGCTCAAAGCAGACCTGCCCGAACTAGCCTTGTCTTTCAATAAACAATAACAAAAAAGAAGTTAGGACTTAAGAACTTGTTAAATTTAAAAAAATTAACTTCAATACAAAATTTAAAAATACATTAAGCGGTAATGTCTAATTCAGATACTGCCTGACCTAAAAAATAAAGTAGAGAAGCCAAATTGTCCATACGTTTAAAACATAAAAATGAGTAAATTGAAAATTATACACGAAACGCACTCATATATATATATATATATATATATATATATATATATATATATATATATATATATATATATAGGCATACATATATATGGGAGCACAAAATATTTGGTTTACAATCAAATTGAAAACGAAAAATCTGTTTCGAACGTCATTTTTAAACAAGCAGCTGACTGACAGCTTCAGAGTGAGGGGACAAGTGAGAACCCATCGATCAGTGCCCAAGAAAATCTGTGCAACGGGAAATGTAAGGGATTCAAGATTTTACCGACCTACGAGTGTTATCAATTGTCCCGCACAAGAAAAAGACAGAAAAGGGTAATAATTGAAAACGCCAATATTGATAAAAAAATATTGAATTACGTTTTTCGAGCTTCAAATAAATTACGATACCATTGTATCAAACTAGACTCAAAACACAAAAAACAACATTAAGCCACATTTACTGACGCATTTCAAACATCTATGATAATTTAATATAATTAAGGTAGCGAACTTGATATAAACACCTGACTCAATAAGTAGACCGGTTTTTCGCTTTTATGTGAAGCTCATACGGCATCCATATAGACCCAAAGTTCCAACTAACCATCTACAATCTGTCATTACTGAACAGACACTACACTAGATGGAGAAGCGGTATTAAAATGAGAAGGCAATTCATCGTGTAGACCGGTTTAGTCCTTATTGGGTACTCATCATGTACTAGCCAGAATTTGCCGCGGGCAGTGCTCGAACCTGGGCACGGCTGCCGAGGAATCTGGTGCTCTAACCACTGAGCCACTCTGCCGCACACTACACACTATTTTCGGTCATATAATAGTTAATGTAACTCGGTTAGTTCTTTCGCTTTTAGGTGGAGCTCATACGGCATCCATTTAGACCCAAAGTTCCAACAAACCATCTCCAATCTGTTATTACTGAACAGACACTACACTAGATGAGGAAGTGGTATTGAAATGAACTTTTATATAATTAAACGAACATTGATTGTGCGGGCGTTAATAACATTTATTATAATCAAGTTTGCAAACTCGATATATGATCAATTATCATCATTATCAGAACTCGATGAAAAACTGGCTAGCGAGGATCAAACCGAAACACATAAGCAAGGTTTTGAAAATCTGATATGCATCTCTTAGCCATAGTAGTCTCGCATACACTATACTTGAATGGAAATATCGGTTGAAAAATTTGCACGCAGTAACGAACATAACATTTTGTAAATTTCACCGCACTTAAACATATTACATAGTTAAAAAGGTCATAGTTTGTGTAAGTTGAATTTACGACTCTATAAATGAAGTTCTTGAGCTTGGATTAAACAGAAATCTAAGTAGTCGCAGAATAATAAATGATTGTTTAATTGTATATCTTATGTACTGCAAATATCTTGTCTGTGACCACAAAAAAATTTTGCAGCGGCCATTTACAGTCAAATAAAATGTAGGCTAACTACTATTTGTGAGAGCCTCATATCTGATTTTCCCTTTTGTATATATGTGTTTCAATTTGATTCGCGTTAGTCAGTTTACCGCCGTCCTTTGATGATGATCATGGAATGTCGAAACGCGTCAGCACGTACGGCTAAAGGCAGTTATTTTATTTTATATAACACCTTAGGTAGAATAGGATCAGTATTTATTTGAAGCTGGCGAACTTGATTTTAAAAACGTTCAGTTCCGTTTGATAATCGCTTGTGAGCTAAGTATGCGACTGTTTTGAATATCAATAAAGTCTTCTCCATCGAGTTCGGCGCACATTGTCATAGTATTAGTCAGACTTCTTATTTTTAAGCTTTCTGACTAATTTAGCAGGTCCGACAAACTTTAAATTAATTCAAATTGGTCAAACACGCTGCTCGATGCCTCAGTCGTGGTGATGTGAATAAAGATCAATATAGCCGACCAGCTACGCCTATTTTTGCCATCACTCCATTGTCTATAACTTCCTGTTCAGTTAATTGCCATCCAAATACTATTCAACAGGTCTGTTCTGTCGTTTTCCTTTTTTTTTTTTTTTTTTTTTTTTTTTTTTTTTTTTTTTTTTTTTTTTTTTTTTTTTTTTTTTTTTTTTTTTTTTTTTTTTTTTTTTTTTATATATATATATTAGTTCTCAGCAACAAAGAGTATTTAACTGTTATATATAGATTTGAATGATGTCATGCTTAACGCGAAATATAATAACTGATGTAGATCAAGACCAGAATGTATGGATTTACTGGGTTAACAGGTTTTCAGAAATAGTTGTAATTCTCAATTTCGGTGAACTATAGCATATATTGATATCCATGATGTTGGTACCATGTACGGACTCGGAAACCATAGTGATAGTACCATGTACCTTTTCGGTACTATAATGTTGGTATCGGGTACTAACACAATAGCCATAGTGTTAGTATCCTTTACAAACTCGGTATATATATTATATAATGTAAGTTAGCGTTGAAGTCGCATTGACGAGACTTTATATAATGTTAGCTTCACTATTGCAGATTTACACATTCGTCTAGGAGATTGTACCATCCTATTATCCCACATTCCTCACCCAAATACATAGTGGTTAAAGGGCGTAATACCGGCTCCTAACGATGAGTCGCCAGTAAGCACAGAAACGAATGTGCATGAGATTATACTTGCCGTTCATGCTGCCTTTGGTTTTTTCTTCTGGTTACAACTGAACTAATTTGTTACTAGGTTCGTAACACCCAATACATACTTACAACCTGAGTTGTTTGAGTGATTTTTATCACATATGCATGTCTCGTTTTTGATTTCTAATTTTATTACTTGAAATGACATGACGTTATGATGAATGTTGCTGATTTATTGGGCTCCCTGCAACTCGCAAATGTGAGGGTGACCTCAGTTACGTCATTTCACATGTTAAGTATAAAACAAATAGTCTAACGCATGTAAATTCATATTTAGCCTATCTAGTTTCACTTAGTTGGATGAACATAACAGTTATGAATATGTACACACACGCACACGTGTCACGCAACTATCTAGTGAAAAGTCAGTACGTGATGAGTTCCCAATAAGGACGAAATCAGTCTACTGGATGAATTAAATACTGTTTGTTGCGGAGATCTAATATATATGCAAGTATATATTAGGTGTTGCGAACCTAGTAACAAATTAGTTCACTTGTGACCAGAAGGAAATATTGTCTTTTCTACATTATACAAGGCTTAGTCCTCTGCTGTTTTCAAAACGAGTTAGTCATGAAAATGCAGATAAGTTACAATAGATCACATCAACTATAATTTTGAGATTAAGTGTCATGTTCAATTCACAGATTGATGCTCGGAGTATCGAGGAAGTATGAAGCACGTAGCCTAGATGATAAAGTCTTCGGCTACAAATCAATTTATCATAACCAAATATCTTATCTTAAAAAAATTAGCACACTTAATAGTTTAAGTAACTCAAAACAGCTCAAATTTCAAAGAGTTATTCTCAAAATGCTTGCTAGAATAAAAATAAATGTTAACTCTAAACAATTCCACGCTAACATTTAGACGATTGTACGTCCAATTCAAGAAACAATAAAACTCAACATTAAGTAAGACGAAAAATAAACATTCAGGCCCTACTTAAATCGAGATGGCTTTGTTTCATAGTAGAATCTGAGACATGTTTTTGACTTTGAACAATCTCGGCATTGTGTCTTCTGTAGTAGGGTTTGTTGATCAGACTTGAGAAAACTCGACTGCGCAAACGAGTCAACATGCGAACGCCTAATTGAGAAAAAAAATTAAACATTGTTTAAAAATATTTAAACCAATTAGCACAAAAATGTCAAGCTGAACATTAGCTTAACGTAACTGAGTTGAATAAATCAATTCCCATTTATAATTCAGTTTTTAGTTAATTTAGAGAAAACTTTTTCGCTTTTATTTTATTCCATTAGCGATATATAATTAAACAAACTAGTAAAATGTAAGTTATTCATTTGGGCAATTACTGATAGCGTGTGTGGTAATGACAATTAGCAAAATCAAGTTTGCGAACACGTTGTATTTGACTGGAAATGTCAGCTGCAAAATTTCTATGTCATTAAAAACTTAGCATTCCCGTAGCTTCCGCCCAACTTACATAAGTTAACCAATTAAACAATCCTAGAATGCGCGGATGTGGACAACAATTCTCTAAATCAAGTGTTCGAGCTTGAGACAAACACCTATCCCATTGAATCTAACCAGATGCACAGCTTAAGAAACCTATCGTTATTCACACGTATTGATTCGTTTCGATCTTCCATGATTAACAGAGAATGACAGCAAACTGACTAACGAGGATCTAAGTGTAAAAAGTATATAGTTCATCGAAAATAAAGGTGAGACTTTCAGCCCTATTAAACTCACAAAAATTTTGACGTGTAAATGACAGTCGTGTTTCTGTTTTGTGACTAATCTCACGTCCGCAAACTTGAATTTAATACTTGTCATTTCCATGCGTACAAACAATGAATGTTTAATTATGCATTTATAGGGATGAGGTTGAAACTAAAATAACTAGTTTGTGACTATAAAATTAATGAGTAATCCGGGATCCAACGCATGTGAGACTAATAAGAGCGAGGGCCGCATTCATGAAGTTCTTTATGCGAGACTATTAGAGGTTAGAGTTACATAACTGATTTTCTATACCTTACATATACATTGCGGTTTGATTCTCGTTAGTCAGTTTTTCGTTGTGCTTTGATGATGAACGCCGAAGGTCAAAACGACTGAGCGTAGTTATTTTATTACGTACGACTGTTTAAAAGCATAGAATTGGTGCTTATCTCACGTCTGCAAACATTAATTAAACAATAGTAAAATTTAAAATTTGTACTGAAATATATTCACAGCAAGACGAGACAAATAATGCTATTTTAAATTTAAAAAAAAATATTTATTAAATTTTTATTTAAAAAAATATGTTGAGTAACAGCATTTCAAAGCACTTCGCGCGCACCAGGTGAAAAATCATGTGCTTAATGTATTGCAAGTTTATGACATAGTGCCGAATTCTACTGATGAGCTTCCAGTAAGCCCAAAATGCTTGTGTGCATGAGATTGCATCATTGATTCAAGCTGAATTTGGCATATCCTTCTGGACCTCTTTGAACTACCTTATTACTAGGTAAACAATATAAAACACGTAATTGAATATATGTTTGTTCTCCAGAACAGAAAATATATAACCATTATGCTTCACTAAGTGAACTCATAATTACCACGAAAATGTGATAACTGCCGTTTAGCTCAAGGCTTTTCCATAGTAATTGGTGTTCAGAATCGTTGATATTCTCCGTTTTTGTGAAAACTAGCTAATCTCTAAAAGCAATAAACCTGGTTAAAAAGTGCACCAAATTAACAATTGATACAGAAAGCTAAGACATTACATAGTCCGTTTTGTGACTAACATAAGATTGTTCCTCGTCAGTTTACTTGATGGAAATATTTCAGATACCTTTATCGACATCATTTATCGGTCCACAATACATCACACGTCTTCGAAACAAACTAAAACTAGTAACTTGCTTTATTAGTTTGTTCCTACGACTTGTGATGCATTCTGCACCAATGACGGATTTCGACGAAGGCATCCAACATATTTCCATCAAAGAAAGTGACTATGGGAAATTCTGTGTTAGTCTCAACACATGCCGGGCAATTATGATATTTCCAGTTTCTTAAACTGGCATGCAAACAACCCCTCTCATTAACAGCAAGCCACAAAACCAAGAAGAAGAAATATAAACCTCAAACACATGAGGATCAACAAAATACATAGGTAAGATTGAAATAAAAGTTATATAGTAAAAATCGTGCACGCGATAACTTTAAGAACACGAGAACTTAGATAAGACTGCAAATATAGGCATATACAGAAATCGGGCTTAGATAGGCAGCCATATGGGTCAGACCATTACATAGATTGGACGGGCTGTAAGTGAACTGCGTCATGCAGTCACATTCGAATGAAAAGGTAAAGCAAAAAAATAATTCAAATTAAGCAAAAAGGCAACATCATGAATGCAACGGCAACTACAAAATCTCTACGCCAAATATTTTTGAGGAAACCTCTTGGCGAAAAGGATTAATATCATAGGTAATAGTTAACAATAGTAAGAGTCAAGGAATTTGAAAAGAAAATATCGGCAAACCTGTAAGCCTGGAATAGTTCTGCCTGATTCCATCATCAATTTATTAATAATCAATATTATTATTACAAGTTTCCACTTCTGTTAAGTTTTTTCCTCCAGATTTTATTGTCAATATTCTGGGTCTTCTACAATTACGTTCATATTATTGAAATTGAATCGTCCTTTTCCTTTATAGCAGGGTAGTTCTTCTCAATTAGGCTTTGAAACTAGCCATTATTGAAGTTGTTTGTGCTTTTCTTCGTTATCTCACTCTCTCTATTTATTTTCTCTTACTTCATAGACCTTTATTATTTCAACCAGTTTATGCTATTCTTCTATTTTTTTGTACTAAATTCAATAAAGCTTTGAAGTCTGCTGGTTAGCTTCTCCTACTCCCAGATATAAATGACTAAACTGGAAATCGAGCGTTTATCATGATAATCCTTTACTGAAATTCCTACGAGAGGAACAAGATAAATAATTTAGCCTTCTGAACCCGGAAGATATGCTAAGAGCAAACGGTAAAAAAGGAGTTAGAACCTTTCAAGAAGATCTTGAAAATCAACAATTAGCCGGTTCGCGTAACAGAAGACAGTAACAGAAAGGTCCACCTGAACCTAACTTTCCGTGGAAATCTTACAGCCTCGATAATGATTAGAAGAAAAAGAACGAATCACGAGAGCAAAAATTCTCAGTGTGACACTAAACATCACATCCAATTCATAAAATGTAATATATTTTAACGCTAAAAACCAATTTCATTCTTTCTCCAAATCGATTATTGTTTACTATTTTACAAATGCATCAGTTTGAATATTAATAGGAAGAACAAATAAGCAGCTAATATCGAGTATACATCAGTACCGGTCCCAAAAGTTAAACCAGAGAGGTTTGGAATTATCCGCCAAGTCAGCAATTACTAATCAAATAATACAAACAGGGCACAAATTGACAAAACTAAATTCTCAATTCTTCACAAAGCGAGGTAAGAAAAATTCTTAAATCTGTAAGAGCACTGCATACTAAACAGCAAACACCACAAATGAATGTTAAAAAATTTCATCGGCACAATATAGCGATTGACAGGCCGCGAATCAAGGAAAATAACACGTATATTCAGCACCACAAACACCCAATTATTATAAAGGTGAACAAATATAAAATTTCTCGCCCAAATATATAGTGGTTAAAGGTCGTAATACCGGCTCCTACTTATGAGTCGCCAGTAAACACGAAACGAATGTGCACAATGGATTATGCTTTCCGTTCACGCTGCCTTTGGTTTATCCTTCTAGTCATATTTCAAATAATTTGTTACTAGGCGAACAACACCTAATACACAGAAGCAAGGACATAGGCAAGACACCGATTGACGCGGAGAAAGAAAATACTACGGGCCTGGCAAGAAACAGATTATGTACAATCACCACAAAACGCGCACACCCACACAATACAAAACCAAAATAAAATAGCAGAAATACATATTCACGAGCTACACATGTGCACACTTTTATCAAACAAATGGTATACTTACATTTAAACGATAATTGATTGCGCGGGTGGTGGTAACAATTCTTTAAATCAAGTTTGCGAGCTTGAAGTAAACACCAATCCCTTTGTATTTAACCAGTCGTCGAACAACATAACAAAACTACCGCCAGCCGCAAGGCACTGACGCGTTGCGATCTTCAATGACTATGATCAGAGTATGACGCGTCAGTAGTTTTGTTATGTTGTTCGACGACTGGTTAAATACAATGGTATTGATGTTTACTTCAAGCTCGCAAACTTCATTTAAAGAATTGTTACCACCACCGGCACAATCAAATATTTTTACTTGTATTGTCTATATATATATATATATATATATATATATATATATATATATATATATTTGTATGGCGATAACTACAAACATTTAATGTTCGTGACGGCATAAAAATTGTGTGGCAGACATTTCCAGTCACGTACAATCTATGCAAGGCTATTAGAGGTGAGAGCCGTATATCTATTTTTTTCCATATATATACAATGCGGTTTGATCCTCCTAGTCAGTTTGCCGTCGTACTCTGATGATGATCATGGAAGGTCGAAACTTGTCAGTGCGTTGCGACTGGCGGTAGTTTTGTTATGTTGTTTGACGAATGGTTAAATACAATGGGATTGATGTTTACTTCAAGCTGGCAAACTTGATTTAAAAAAGTGGTATATTTTTGCTACACTATACAATTCTACTGGATGAATTTCCTTTTCTACACTATAAAATTCTTAGTTTATACTGACATATGTAAGTAATTAATCGGTTAGGTGCTTATATCAAGACCGCAACCTTGATTATAATAATAATAATAAATGGTATACCTAACCCACATAGGTAACCAGCTGACACTGAACTAATGATCAGTTATCAAAAAATTCGAAAATAAGTGACATCAGCAGACGCATTTAATAGCTCGTTAATACAAATCTCAAACCATTTACACATGTGGCGTGTATAATATAAATAAAACAAACTTACATTCATTCATTTGGAAATCCGTGTATATTCAAAATGCTATTGAAGTTTTTGTGCAGTTATGCTTAAGCGAATTTAAGTTGTTAAGGTCTTAGCGAGTATATTCACAATTAAATTTACTTTCCGCTATTATATATATATATATCTTCTTTTTTATGTCCATTGCCTTCGATTATTACACAGTATGTCTCATTAGGAAGAATAAACACATTAATAACAAAGTGGATAATGTCCATTTATTTCGAGATTACTAAACATTAATTTACAATCTTTAATTTACCTATATACTTGATTTTCATTTGATTATGTATGTGGCAACTAGTATGGCTCAGTTTTACTTATGTATCTTGTTTTGGCGGATTAGTAGGTGTATATGTGTATGTGCCTGTGTGTGTCTGTTTGATTGTAGTGGTCTTTCTGGTAGGTGATACTAAATGATGTCTGAGATCTTGTCATTCTTGTGTTGATGGATTGAGAGTTATATATATATATATATATATATATATATATATATATATATATATATATATATATCGATTTTAATGGTGAGATTACGATTAAGTTTATCATAAAATAAGTCACTTGGTAATTATAATCAAGGTCACTATCTCGATATAAACACCTTATTCATTAATTACTTAAATTTGTCAGTATAAACTAAGAATTGTATTGTGTAGAAAAGACAATTCAGATTTGGCTCAAAAAGCCATTCTCTACAATTGGCAAATTTGGTTAACAAATTTGAAATTTATTCTAAATACTTCAATATAAAACAATCTCACCTGTAACCCTGACAATATAGGCTCTGGCACCATTTGCCATGGCACCGACCGAAAAAAAGCCCAAAAGGCCCAAACATAATTGATTAGTACTCATTTGCTTTGTGACGTCATTCATTAAAACGAACAGCTTCGAATTTGACGATAATGATGTGGTGCTCTGAGGGGCATGAACTTGTTTTTTATCTTCTGACAGACAATCGCATAAGTCCATTTTTTCGTTGGTCTTTGGAGTGGGTGAAATTAGGCCTGTTTGCGACCGATCGATAAGTAAGCCAAACCAAAATGGTATGGACAATGTGACGACACTGGACAGAAGAAGGAAACCAAAAGCTCCTAGTTTTGGCAAAACATAAATAGACAGATATTTACAATGAACATTAATGAAATCAATAAAATTAAAATAAATTCAATAAAAAGACATATTCGTATTGCGTGACAGTGTGGGTATTTTAACTGTCAGCTTAACTAAATTCAAGCAATTAAACAATGAATGATTGCGCGGGGGTGATGGCAACGATTCTATAGATAAAGTTTGAGAGCTTGAAGTAGATACCAACCCCACTGTACTTAACCAGTCGTCGAACAACATAACAAAAATACCGCCAGTCGCACGTGTTGACGCGCGATCTAAATTAAAAAATGAATAATGACTGGGAATTAGGATAAAGTCGCAATTTTCACGTCACGGCGCATTTTGTCAACGCAGATCGATAATATGTGGTGTAAAAACATGCATAGATGGAAATGCGATTGATGTGCATATCAGTACATGTTCATCTCCAAATCGATGCAGTCTCTTGCCCAGTTAACTGAAATGGGATTCAACAACGGACACGTTTTATTGTAGAATCTTTATAAATCATTTGTTTAACGACACGAGAAGGCTTATCTATTGCTGTGTTCCTCATGTGGTGGATAATAAAGAATGATCCGGATAGTTTAATACATACGGAATGATTCTGCAACTAGAAAATCTGTCATTGCTTTTCTTTAAGTGAAGGAAATTATGACCATTATCGCGATGGACGTAACAAAATTATGTCTCTAGTGCCGAACAGCATAAAATTTAGCTGTTTAAATACATTGTTCTGTCAAAGTTATTTTAAATATAACAGAAACAAAGATGCGATAATACTGATAGACATAATTTATATTCAATTCAAATCAAAGTAGAATGCAATTATAAAAAAAACTATTTTTCCTTATTATCAAGCTTCGATAAACAATCTCATCATTAATTTTAGAACATATTATGCTCACTTTTCGGGCAATATACTTATTTGTCAGCTACAGTTTATAACTACAATTAGCAAATTTCGTCAAAAGAGTAAATACACCTTCAAGTTTTTCCGCAATCACGCATATAATGGTACTTATAGCTGCTAGATTGGCCATATGCTTACTTTACATTACTTTACTGCGGCTGACTCCTTTTGGAGGATAAGCCGGCTCCATCATGGAGTTTCTTGGGAATTTGGTACAAGTGGTGTCCCCTCACCACTCGGATTTTTGATCGAGGACGCACCTCTAGCCTTTGCACATCCAAGCGCAGTCTGCAAGGCAGCAGTAAGTTGCATGGTTGCCGGTGGTTGTTGAGAGCTCATTCGCCATTCGGAAGTACGGGGTACTGTCCAGGAGTCCATGTAATCCTGTGGCTGCTGAACCCTTTTGTGGCGGGGAACACACGCCGAGTCATGGTGCCGTCGTCGGGCTCATGTGGTATTTTATAGGAGATCCGATCCATATGCTGATGGTAAAGATTGAGGAAACGTCTGAAAAAAGTGCTAAAAAGGGCATTCGAAATACCAAAACCATATACTGTAGTGCGTAAAAATCATAAAATCTATAACAGTTTTTTGCTAATGAATCTCGTTTAATACATTGAGAAAACGAATAAAAACAATTATTCAATCCTTCATGGCGCGGACGGTGAAAATAATAATTTAATCTAAGTTTGCGAGCTTGATATAAACACCAATCTCATTTTATTTGATCAATTGCACAACATAGCCAAACCAACGTCAGTCGAATTTGCAGTTGCGTTTTGAATTTCAATGTTTATTATCAAAGAACGACGAAAAACTGACTAACGAAGATCAAACCGCAATGGAAGTTAGGAAAATGAGATATGCGTCTCATACTTCTAGTGATCTGGCATATAATGTATTTGACTGGAAATCGTAGCTGCTCTATTTCTATGCTTTCAGAAATTTTGAAAATAATCTTTTACAATTCTTAAATATGTTATAACATAAAAGAATCTTCAACTGCACGGGTTGGGCAAATCACTTATCTAAATCAAGTTCGCTGATTATAAATAAACAGTAATTCCATTATATCTAAAAAAACAAAAAAATTGCCATCAATCATATGTATTGTAGGGCTCTGATATCTATTCATCTTGCTTACATAGAACTTGAATGTAACTGACTGTACTTAACCACGTTTTCATACCAATTATATATATATATATATATATATATATATATATATATATATATATATATATATATATATTGAAGTTCCATCCTTGTCAGTTCGTCCGTCACTGTGTTCTAATGGTAATTGTTGAAGGATTAAACGCGTTAGAACATGCGACTGACCCTAGTTTTTATGCTGTGCGACTAGTTAAATATATTTAGCATTGGTGTTTATCACAGGTTCGCAAACTCGATTAAAGGATTATTCTCATCATCTGCAGAAAACAGTGATTGTTTAAATGTTTAAATTCTAAACATGTGGTGAAAGCCCCATAAAATGCTTTTCGTGGCGGCATAGAACATTCGCAGCGAACATTTCTGGTCAAGAACAAAGTAAAACGTGACTGACGGTAGTTTTGCTATGTTTTTCGAAGACTGGTTAAATACAATGGGATTTGTGTTTATTTCAATCTCACAAACTTGATTTAAAGAATGTAAAAGGGATAAATAGGGATGAAGAACACATATATGCTTTTCCATACCTTATAAAATCACTGCACTTTCATCTTTGCTAATCAGTTTGCTGCCGTGCACTGTTGATGGCCATGATAGGTTGAAACACGTCAGTATGTGCGACTGGTTTAATGCAAAATGAATAAAGTTTATCTTTATTCTGCAAACTTGATTTACTAAATTGTTCTCCCCACTTTCTAAGTCAATGATTGCTCAACGTGTTCCTAACACCAGTCAATCTGGTAATTATCATTTATTTTAATTGATTGAGCGCAAAGAAAGTATAACAAAACACGAAATGCAATACTGATATGTGAAAGATTGCGCGGAACGCTAGATCAAACATTTTTAAATAAAAACTAAATAAAACTCATTAACATTACATTCACGATCTTGACATAAATACCAATCTCATTTGTAGTCCGTGACATAACAAAGAAAAAGTAACATTTCTCAGAGGTACTGAAGCGTTTTAACCATCTACGGCCATCACCTGATAAATCAAATAGTTGTCAGACAGTCTTCTTATCTTGTTAAGCAATAAAAAGAAAAATAAAGTTTGATAGATAGCCCTGCAAGGATCGCTTAAAACTATGCTAACGTAAAGTTTGGCTGTTGAGCGGTTGTCGAAGATTCATTCGTCCTGATAGTGATTATGTGAGGTTTAACAGTTTTAAGTACATTCAATTAAATGTTTACATGACTATTGTTAAATACAAAATTTAACTACGTGTTCAACTATGTAGAGGCGTACCGCAATATTTGGAGAAACTTCATCTGTTTGTTAAACGATTATCTGTCGAATTTCATAAGGCAGCATGCAATATTTCTTTAAATCGAGTTTGTGAGCTTTAAATAAACACATATCACATTTTATTGAATCCTTCGTCGATCAACATAGCAAAACTAACGTCAGTCACACGTACTAACGCGTTTCGACCTTCCATGATCATCATCGTAGTACGACGGCAAACTGAATGGCGAAGATCAAACAGCAATGCATATATATTAAAAAAAGTCGGTTTGCCGTGGTACTCTGATGATGATCATGGAAGGTCGAAACATACTTTATCCTTTTAGGAACCCACGTGGTTGCATATTATATATGGTGTATACACGTATATCTATGATGGATATATAGATAATTAGAAAGGATGTGCGAAGAATTCACATGGTTGTTTACATGATTATCTATATATGCGTAAGATATAGTGCGCAGAAGTATATATGAATGGATTTTAATATATAAGATGCAGGTATAAATTAATATAAATGTGTAAATAATAAATAAATAAATAAACTTATTGCTGATATATTATGTACTGAAGGCGAATCTTATGAATACACCTTGTTGTTTATTTGTATTTTTTATATACAAATAGATATGTATATGGGGTAAAAAGTTAAATTTTTACAGGATATGGGTATAAATAAATGTGTATTTGGTTGATAAACTATTTGTTATTGCAGGATCCATATTCGTTCCTGTCCAAACGATAGAGTAATACTATATTCTTCAAGTCTTACTAACCTCACTCTTTCTATAACCTATTGCACACAGGATGAGATTGGGTAAACCGGGAACTGAGGAATACTGCAATATAATCAAAATGGAAATTATGTTGATCCTTCTACGCGTCGGGAAAAGTAATTTTAAAAGATTGAAACATCATAGATAAGCGTGTATGTAAATCTGTATGGTTTACTTATAATTATTCTATAAATGTTAATTTAGATTAGAATACACATATGTGGGTATAGGTTGTTGTGTGTGGGGGGATGCAGATATATTAGTATATACATAAGAGTATATATATATATATATATATATATATATATATATATTAAAGATCAGTTATTAGAACAGACAAAAATATTTCGGAAGTAAAATAAATATAAATAGTTCTGTCTTAAATGAGGATAACATATTTGCTCACAATTTTTTTCTGTGAGTATGGCGTCAGCCCCAAAGATGGGACTGGAAATGAAATCCCGAGAATTTGTAAAAAAATTGGAAAGGATTGTTTCACGTACAGTTTCAAAAAACTAAATATGGACGGCTTCAGAGTGACATTACAAGTGAGAACCCATCAATCAAAGCCAAACACAAACTGTGCACCTGGAAATGCACGAGAATCAACAGGTTACCGATCTATGAGTGTTATCAATTGTCCGGCAACAGCAAATTGCGGAATAAAGTTCAAGCGAGGAATATATAGTTTTGAAAATCTGAGCCATGGGTCTCATCTATATTGATCTCATAAAAACAAAACTAGACAGAAATTCCGGTAGCGAAATGGCCATGCAGTCACCATAATAAGCTTTTAGCAGCTTTCGTTATTCAATGATTCAGCGGGTGGTGATAAAAAATATGTAAATCATATTGAACGCAAAGAAAAGCCGTGTACTCCTACGAGATTGATTAATTGATACATTTTTAAACGACCTATTATAAATCCGAAAAAACTTAAATATACGCGTTAAATTAAAGCGTAATATTCTATTTGAAATACATTTAAAATACTGGTATCAAAGACGTTTTCGTGTCGATACAAAATGTCAGTTTATTACGTGGTTTATTTTATATAAAATATCCTTCCGGAAACTTTCCTCCAAGTTTGCATATGTATAAATTTAAAATTTCCCGTGATATGTTAGAAATGTCTGCCAATGCTGGAGAATATTGCAGGCGATAAATAACTTATTAACTTATAGAATATAAACTCATTAGCATAAAAATGATAATAATAACAATAAAACAGTGGAAATAATAACAAAACTCATGTTATTAATAATAATCAAAATAATAGACAAAAAATAAAAAAACAGAAATAGTAATAATAGTTAAAAAAATAAAAATTATGAATTATAATAATAACAAGAAAAATAAAAAAATATAAATAATAAAGAAAAACTTCATAGTAAGCAGAAAAATATAAAAAATAATATTCAAAAGAAAAATAATAATATATTTAACTTTTTATATAATAGAAATTAATAATAATAGAAGTACCAATGCTACTAAAACTGATATAAATAGTAATAATAGTAATAATAATAATTATTATTATAATTATAATAATAATAATAATAATAATAATAATAATAACTAGGAGAAGAATTAGAAGATGATAATGAAGGAGAAAAAGAAAATAAAGATAAAGAAGAAGAAGAAGGAGAATGAGAAAAAGGAGGAAGAAAAGATAACAAATAAAAAGAAGAAAGAGAAAAAGAAAATGATGAAGAGAGAGAAGAAAGGGAAGAAGAAACTGCTGAGGAAGTGTAAGAGAAAGAATAAGAAAACGAAGTAGGAGAAAAAAGGGTGTAGCGGAAGAAGTAATAAAAGAAGAAAAAGAAGAAGAAGAAAATGAAGAAAAAGAATAAGAATGAGGTAGAGGAGAAGTCAAAGAATAAGATGACAATGATGAGGAATAATATGAAGAATAAGATAAATATTGAGGAAGAGAAGGAGAAGATTCGATATAAGAAGAAAAAAGATTAGAATGAGGGAGAAGAAGAATAAAAAGACAGGGATTATACTGTAAAAAAAGAACAAAGAGAAATAGATAAAGAAGAAGATGATGATATTGAAGAGGAAGACGAAGAGGAAGATGAATAAAAAATCTAAAATAACGAAGTAGTAGGAGAAGATGAAGAATAACAAGTAGCAGAAAACAAAGAAGTGATGATGATGAATAAATAGAAGAATAAAATGATGATGATGATGATGATAATCATGATCATGAAGAAGAAGCAGCAATAAAAGACCCGGGAGAAAGAGAAGAAAAAGAAGAAGAAGAAGAAGCAGCAATAAAAGACCCGGGAGAAAGAGAAGAAAAAGAAGAAGAAGAAGATGATGATGATGATGATGATGATGATGATGATGATGATGATGATGATGAATAAGAAGAGAAGGAGAAGGAATAAAATAAAGTAGAAGAGGAATAATAAGAAGAAGAACAAAACACGAAGTAGAATAAGATCAAAAATAAGAAGGAGAAGAAGATATTATTATGATGACGAATAAAATAAAATAGTATAAAAAGAAGAAAAAAAGAAGGAAGAAGAATATGGTGGAGGAGAAGAAGTAGAAAAAGAAGATTAAAAATTAGAAGAGAAGAAGACGAATAAAAAGAATAAGAAAGACAAGAAGGAGGAGAAGAAGACGATGATGATGAAAATGAATATGAAGAAGAAGAGGAAGAAGAGTAAAAAGAAGAAGGACAGGAGGAAGAAGACGTATACGAAGGAGAAGAAGAAGGTACTGACGATGACGATGGTGATGATTATGTTGATTATGATGAATAAGAAGAAGAAATTCTAGAAGGATGAAAAAAGAAAAAGAAGAAGATGAATATTAGAAAGAAGGTAAGGGAAAAGAAGAAGAAAGAGAAGTCAAAAAAGAAGAGGAAGAAGAATACGATGATGATAATGAGGATGATGATGACGATGATGATAATGAGAATGGTGATGATGATGATAATAATAATAATGATGATGATGATGATGATGATGGATGATGATGATGATGATGATGATGATGATGAGGATGATGATGATGAGATGATGATGATGTTGATTATGATGATGATGATGATGATGATGATGATGATGATGATGATGATAATAAATAATAAGAAGAAAGAGAATCGCAAAAAGAAGATTAAAAATACTAAGGAGAAGAGCAAGTAGACGAAATAGAAGGAAGAGAAGAGGAATAAGAAGGAGAAGAAAAATGTGATGAAAATGATGATAATGAATAAGACGAGGTAGAAGTAGAAGAAGATTATTAGAAAGAAGAAAAATGAGGAGGCGACCATGACATAGTCGCCGACCCTTAGGCGAATGCGCGAAAGTCGTCTTGCGTAGGCTTGTTGCTGTGTGGCGCCTGCATATTCAGT